>VURO01035426.1:39076-56329 GCA_015108175.1 Pelvicachromis taeniatus | reverse complement strand
CACTGGGAAAAAAAAAAGGCCACTTAGCAACATGTCCAAACTTGAGATTAAGAAAGCCTCGCTCAACTATATTAGCCACCTCTATCCATTAGGATTGGTCTTGTGAAGATGGTGCTTGAAGAGGGTTTATTTAGCAATTTCCAATGTGCAGGATGTACAAGTGACTAAGGGATGGAGAAAAAGAGTATACGTGTGAACAAATACAAGAAAATCTAATTACATTTAGTGAGTAAAGTAAGTGAGTATAAACCTACTAATTTCCCCCATGTAATTAACAACTGTGTAGCCTGTTTAGCAGGATTTTCTGAAGCTAACTGCATGAAAACATGTCAGAAATCAACAGCAATGGTAAACCTGCAAAAAGCCCCCAAAAAATTAAATTGAGAATTACATGTACAATAGCATAGAGTCATACAGTTCAGCATGTAGGAAGACAGCTGATCATCACGTCTAGTCATGATTTAAGTCAAACTGTGTTCGTGATAGCAGTCCAGTATGTTCATAAGCTGTGTCATGCATGTTTATTATTTTGCTTCGCTCATGCCATATCCTGAAGGCATGCAAATGGGCCTGCTGAAAACAGCCCTCTGCAGTGAAAAGTAATACTGTGGGCTCACTTGTCTTGTGTCATGATGGACTCTGACTGCCTCAACTGTCCAGAAGAGAGGCCCATTCATTTGGTAAATGACATGCCCCCGGGTCCAAGAAGGCTTGAAAATCTGGCTGCTTTTCATATAGTGGAGAAACAAGGCTGAGGCCGACTGAGAAGCTCTGCACTGTGCCTGGCTGCAGTCGCTCTTCTGCCTCCGACTGCCACTGATTCACATAAACAGCCTATTGTAACGCAGCCACATGACACTGCAGTGCCCTAAGTGCTTATTACACATGGTGGATTTCTAGTGTGTATACTTCTCTGTTAAAGATAAATCTAAACACAACTTAAGTATACAGCCAGAAAAGTCAGCTGAACGTTAAACCGAATAAACAATCTCGCACATTCTTCCTTTGAGATGACTGACAAAATACTGCAGCGTGCTTGAAATTTGACTGTTTCCAAATTAGCGGAGTCTGCGTCAAAACTGTAGCATGAGACATCGACCACAGAGGCTTGAAAAGGAGAGCGTGGTGTCACATTTCTGAAGCAATAAGCATCTCATGGGCACACAAAAGATCCACATGCCCCCAGGGCCAAGAGTGTCTAATGAGTGTTTTTACAGTTCCTCTGGCGTGCCTTAACCACACCTGGTTCACAAAAGTATCAGCAAATTATTTTCTTTATCCTTCTCTGAGACAGAAATGTAGGTCAGCATATGTCAGAGGTCAATATGTTGAGTATGAGAAGGTTGAGATGGTTATAAAGATCATAACATCTTCTTTTAAGTGACTTAGTGAAATCTGAGTTGGGCTCTCTGCTCTGATTGATCTACAATGTGAAAAAGTCCATGTCTGCACATATTTTAACAACATTTTATTTACTAAAGCCTCGTGTTTGATTTCAACAGCTTAATTCAAACCAAATGACACTGTATGGTTACAATTCAGCAGAGGACCTAATAAAGACCACTCACCATGCCATAAAACACTAGATGCCTTCAACACATTACACTGAGTGATGTTTCAAAGGATCACGTGAGGACAAGCCCTGACTTGGTTAACAACTTGCTAACAAAATCATTTAAAAGTACAAAGAAAGATTCAAAAGCAAAAACCAAGAGCAGAAAAAAGGCAACACGAAGTCAGAGATCCTCCTGTTAATCTACAGAAAACTACCACGTCCAACCATAACGCCGCATTCCAGTACATACATAAAAATACACTCACCGCAAACAGACATCTGTGTGCCAACAGCAGCCATCCAGCAGTTGCTCTTTAGTCCCACCACAGTTCTGTATGTGAATGGCTCCCTTTCAATACTTAACTCAGTTTAAAGAGTGGAGGACAATACATCCTGAAGTAAAGGGGAGGGCAGTCCAGCGTGCATAAATTAGAGGGGGAGAGGAGAGGGGGCAGTTTGGGGGAGTTACAACCACATTTGAGGCTGCTGCTGCTGCTGCTGGGTGGGGCACTGTACTCTCTCCAGCTGCAGCCCACAGGGACTGGCTGACTCACATGTTCAAATAAACCACCACCTCTCAGTGTATAAAAGTGCGGCTGCATGTTTATGTCTGCAGTGGAGTTGGAGAGTGATATTTTTTTAGTGTGGCTGCTGGTCATGAATGCCTCCCTCTGCTGATATGGAGGCTTTTCAGATCACGCCTCAGCAGATGTGCACCCCAGGGGGTACTTCTGCTGTAGGCATGGGATGACGGGAAAGATTAGTAAGCCAACTAAGTGAGTGCATCTCTAAAAGATTAAAATAAATCAGTAACTGTCAAAAGAGAATAGTAGTATTTGATGTAGCTGATTAAAAGGGCAGTATATGTACTACTAAATCTATATAAATGTATAGATTTAGTAGTAGTACAAAAACAGCTATTGCTGACATTCATTTAGCTGAATGTAATCGCTACGATTGAATAGAAAACTGGAAGTAGTCCAGAAAAAGTTAATAAACACACTCAACTGAACGGCCAAGAGTGTATTAATCCAAACATTTACAGCTGGACTGGATGAAAAGTTATTTAAAAAATTTAAAGTGTTGAGTCAGCCCAGCTGACAGCAGTCTTCTTCCTCTTTAACGATCACCTTACAGAAAAAGAACATACACAAACCATAATGAAAGGTACAAAGAAACAAGCCGTATGACAAATCAATATCTGGATGGTCATCAGATGTCAGACGGCACACAGTTTTTACCCCAATTTACCAGCAGGTGGCAGCAAATAGCAGCGCTGTCTCCCCAACTATTAGTTACTGATATTCACACACAAGGGGGGTGAAGGTAATGATAGTGGAGTGAAGAGCCAAGAAAACTGGACGCACTAGTTTGAACTGACATAAAAAAAATGTAAAAAAAAAAAACATTAAAAAAATAGAAGCAGTAATGTTTCCTCTGTGCTCGCTGCTGTAGTCTATTCCCATAAAAAAAAAAGACGTTTACATTGAGCATTAAGTATAAGTATCAAGGCTTCTATTAAAAAAATAGAAGCAGTAATGTTTCCTCTGTGCTCGCTGCTGTAGTCTATTCCCATAAAAAAAAAAGACGTTTACATTGAGCATTAAGTATAAGTATCAAGGCGGTGACCTCATTTGCTCGCAGCATTAGTCAGTGAGATTAAACCTCACTATCTTTGTCTAATCGTGACCCTACTGTGTGTATTATTCATCCTGCATGACTGACCAGTGACTCCAGAGCAGCAAGTACCAGCAGCAGCAGGAGGTACCAATACCAGAGTCAGATCTGTGGCAGGAGGCCGCAGATTATGCTGAGCTGCAGATGGATGGTGGAGATGGTCGAGGGCTACGTTGAGTGTGCGGTGCCAAAGGGCCGAGGCAGCTCATGCCAGAAAGGGCAGTTTTCCGCCTGGCTACACAGCGGCGGGCTGCTTGTCACCTTGGAGCACAGGAGAAGCAAGAGATTGACGCCATCTCTTTTTCTATCACTATCAAGTCTCTTGACTGTGTGTGTGCCAACTATGTGTGCCTGAGCGCTGCTCTGAGCTTTGATCCCAGAGGAGATCACTCTGTGCTCAAGACAGCGAGAGACACATTCATCTGCGTTTCTTTCAAAGGCAAATCACATCATCACACCTATCATTGTTCATCAGCTGCATATAAATTAAACACAGAATATAAGATTCATTTGCTGAGACGGTGCACCTAAAATGTAACCATAGCAGTAGAAATGATGAGTTTATCCAGGCCTTTTTACACAGGAAAGGTCTTTTAATCAGATCACAAAGGAGATTAAATATTAAAACTGGATTTCAAATGCTCTGCTCCTTGAATTGTAGGTGAATCAATTGCACTTAAAATGTACACTTCTGTACAGTTATCGTGTTAAGTAAACATCTTTAACATTATATCTGCAGCGCATACATTTTTCCTATCAGTCTGCATTGTTTCCACATTATGCTACATACATAAAACATATCCTGGAGATGTTACTTTAGTCTGCTCCAATGGTTCAACCACTACGGCTGCTTTTATCTATACAGTCGGTACATTTTGTGTTGTTGCAAAGCTAAAACTGTAATATTTATAGCAATACCTACATTTACATGATCTATCCTTAAATAAAAAGGTATTTTTAAAGCTGAAAGATGACAGCAGCGATATTTATTATAACCTCAAACACTAGAATGATGTGAGAATTACTGCTATTCCAGAATACCTAAAGGCCCCTGTCTAGATCGACAGCCCCAGGGTCCCCTAAAGAGAGAGAGAGAAAAAAAAAAAAAAGAGGATCAGTGGAAGAGCTTAACTATTCAGGTCTGAGTGGTTAAGTGGATTTTGACAAGTCCCAAAGGGGGGTTTGATGAGAAGGGTCACACTATGACATGCACGCTGTCAGTCACACACAGACAGAAGGAAAGGAGGCTACCTGGCCTTGTTTGAACTGCATTAGCGAGGTCTCAGGCACACAGTTCTGCTCCCACTTTATGTGCTGTCAGTCACTGAGCAACTGCTTACAGAGACAAAAGGCTAGCTTCAATGCATAGAACCTTTTCTCCTTCTCCAATAAAACAGAATTGACTGCAAACAAGTTTTTCGCACATTGCATGGAAGTGAGGTGCATGGACAGATTTTTTTGAAGAAAAAAAAAAAGCTGATTAAACCACCCCAGTTGTCTTCAGGCAATAGAGACAAATATAAAGATCATGCCACAAAGGGAAAGCAGCCAGGGACCCTGATTAAAAAAAAAAAGGATGCATGTGAAACGCCTAAGAAGATTAAAAGGGCAGACAGGAGGCACAGAACCAACCTTTTGTCTACAAGACTAACTCTTGCGAATCCCAATGGGATTTTAAACATTAGCTGAAATCACACAGGATAGATTTAAGTGCAGGAAACTACAGACTCCAACAACCACCAGGCTGTGAACTACTGCACAATGCACATCTGGAAATATGTATCATGTATAATTATACAAGCATCTTGCAGATTGTTCTGGATCTTGTTTTGAAGTAGCTTGTGGATTGTCGCTGCTCCATGTTTAATTCAAAGATCAAATGGTGAATTATCTCCTTTAAATTTCAGTTAAATTACATGGACAGAAATTCTCTGTGTATTTAATCCCTGCTGGATGGCAGTGCGTTTGTGGTCTGAGCGGCATGTAGCTCGTTCCCATTCCTTCGAGCATGTTTAATTCAAGGCTGCTGAGAACAAGAAAGAAAGAAGAAAAAATAAAACAAAAACTGTGCATCCCGCTCCTTTAAAATGCAACAAAGTTCATACCAAGAAACTCCATGTGTATTCATTTGTTGTAAAAGGCCCTGTGAATGGTTCTGGGCTTGTCATGAAGCAGGATGTGGATTGCTCATGTTCCTTGGACCATATTTAATTTAAAAGTGCTGAAATCGCTTAATCTGCCCCTCACCCCAGTGCTCGGATAATTACCCTTGTGTGGCTGCGCTGCGATCCCCTGAGATGCGAGAGTCGGCTCCTAACGTCTTTGGCTGCATTGGGTAAGCAGCTCAGCTCACCCCTCACGAGAGCCCGACACCCGCTGATCCTCCTGAGACGCAACGTAGGAGTCAAGGGTAGCTGTCAATCACGAAACGTAAGATCACGAAGCCCCAGAATGAGGTCATTCTTCATGGTGTGAAAAGCAAGGAGAAAAGCACGAGAGAAAAAAAACCCTCTGGTGGGCTTTTCTCCTTTAAACATTTCATGAGAAAAACGTGGAGAGGAGAATTTCGCTTGACTTAAAAAACTTTACAGCACAGTGCACAGCAGTAAGTGATACGAAGAGTAGCAGTAGACTAGACCTATGGCCAGAGAACAAATTAGAGCAACCTAAGAATGAGTGAGTAAGCACAGACTGGCAACTTTAACATTTAATCTGCCAGTTGAATAAAAGTGCACAAAAAATATACAGAATATGAGAAGGCTCAGTTCTGAAATCATGATGTTTTTGGTACAAGAGAAAAACCTAACAACTTAAAAAAATTTTTTATTTAAAATGTTTTTTTTTTTTTTTACATCAACAAATCAAAACATTCAAAAATTCAATCAAAGCTAAAAGCCATCGGTTTCTGTAGTTAACTGATGACATTTATCAATAAAAATGGTTTTGAGTCGAAATATGCAAACAAGCGGAAGCTGGTGGACGACAACTGATGCACAAACAACCCAGATGAAGCAGTATGTCGACATAAATACACTTCTGACAGTAACCGTTTTTGCTCATAGTGATGTTTCCTAATAGATCCTCTTTCTCCTTCTGAACATGCGAACTGGTTGCAGCCTGTCTACGCCAACCACTCTGTACATGTCCAAACAAGAATCCGCTTCCCAAGTTAAGGGGCCACGGAGGTTGGGAGTGGCCGTCAGCCTGCCCTAGCTCACACAGGGCGAGAGAAGGACAGCACCACAGACAGGCCACCAGTTCAATACACAACTCCAGTGTTGTTACTGGTTGATATCCTTGTGTTAAACTGAAAAACAAAAATCATTTTCTAGCAGTGAATTTGAAAAACTAGTTAGCAAAATCATAATACCGCCTCCATTCTCAGTTGCAACAGATGATCGGTAAACAATAGAGCTGAAGCAGTACACTAGAAGAACTATGATGGTACGATTTCCAAATAACCAAGGATCTGCTAAAAATATACATATACTCACCAACCACTTTATTAGGTGCACATGCTCAACTGCTTGTTAATGCAAATATCTAATATGTCAATCACTCAACTGACAACATTTCAATGAATACAATTCTCATGGGCTCATCAAAAGCTTGGAAAAGATTGGAAAAATGTCGTTGGTATGGTGAGTCTTGATTTCTGCTGCAATATTCAGATAAGGTCAGAATTTAGTGCAAACAACATAAAAACATGGAGGTATCCTGCCTTGTATCAACAGTTCTGGCTGATGATGGTGGTAGTCTAATGATGTGGAGAATAGATTTGTGACACACTTTGGGGCCTTTAGTACCAAATGAGCATCACTTAAAATGAGTGGAAAATGAAAATGAGTTTACTGTACTCAAATGGCCTCCACTGTCAGCAGATCTCTATCCAACACAGCACCTTTGGGATGTGGTGGAAAGTGAGTTTCTTTATCAGGGATGCGCAGCTGAGAAATCTACATCAGCTGGGTGATGCCATCATGTCAATATGGACCAAAATCTGAGGAATGTTTCTAATACCTTGTGGGATGAAGGCAGTTCTGAAGGAAGGAGGTCAAACGCAGTACCCAACAAGATGCATTTAATTTCACACTGGTGAAAATATACACAGCTCTAGAATATATCTGTAATAGGCAAATAACACAAGATAGCAGTTGACATACTTGGCTGACCTGATTATAGAAACAAACGGAGACTGTTTACCTTGCGATGAGCCATGCTTCACAGAGAGTGACATGCATTAGAACTACATTTTCTTGGGGAGAAACTAAAGCTGTTAACCTTACTGTGGAAATTTCTGAGTAAGATTTTCCTGACATTCTTTGTCTAGCCAGATGCAGTATTTCCTCTAGACATGCCAGATGGCTTTCTCCTCTGGGAGATCTTTTTGTCAGGGACCTGCATCTTCAAACCTCAATGATGAACTTCCCATGTTCAGTAAACTGTTCTCACTGATTGCACATGCCCCTTATGACAGCGGCATACAGAGCTGCTGACAACCATTCCTGTCCAACTCGATTTGCCTCCTCCAAACTCTCAGTCTGGTTGATCAGTCTCCTCCACTGTCATCCCAAGGACATCCACCTTTCAGCCATTAATGGATGCAAACCGCAGCTAGTCAAACATGCTATGATGTCATGAAAAACTCCAAGACAAACGCTCAACAAAGGGATTTCTATCAGCGATTGATCTGGTGATGTTCTTCTTGTAATGCAGCTTTTTAAACTTGATTTCTTAGGCACAAACATTTGTATCAACAGTGTAAAAATATTATAATGAATACATAATTAATTCTAGTGCATATTCTTTATGCTTATTTTTATGTCACTCACCAAAATTGATTGCTTGCTCAGCATAAGGCCTTTTACCCAAGTTGACATCAGGTAAAGTGTTGAGATTTTCCCAGCCTCACTCTTTAATCAATATACCTTATTAAAGTTTCATGTCATTTAAAAGTATTCATTTAATAGTAAAATGCATCAGTGGCTGTTGCACAGTGTGATTCATCCAGCATTGTAAGAACCTTTTAAAGCCAGTTTTAACAGTTTGTGTTACATTTATGAAAACATTTAAAAGACATATATCATTCCCTACATGCTTATGTTGTCCAAGCAAACAAGAAACAGTTTTAAATAGCCTGACCTTGAAGTAGACATCAGAGGTCAATTAATTTTTTTGTCAATTTTTGGCCAATAAACCATCGAGTTGACCTTGATGATGTTGGATAGAAGCCAAATCTTAAATAAATAAATTGTTAACATCTCCCCACTCTCCTTACAAAGTTTTATCAGATTTCATTTAAAACTCTTCAAGCGATCGTGTTTACAAACCGAATGACACAAAAAATAAACACTAATATAAGTTTTTACTTATAATTACCTCCTTGGTTAATACGAAACTTCCTATAAAACTTTGAATGGCTTCATTAAACAGTCGTGAAAAAGAAGACTTCACAGAATTCTCTGCAGTGTTGTGAAAAACTAAGTACACCCCATGAATCAATACCTTGCAGAACTACTTTCACCAGAAATAACTTTAACAAATCCTTTTCTGTATTACCTTATCAGTCTCCTGCATCATTGTGCGGGAATTTTGCCCACTCGTCTTTATAATGTTGCTCCAGTTCACTGAAGTTTGCAGGCATTTGTTTATGCACGCCTCTCTTAAAGTCCTGCAACAGCATCTCAGCTGTGGTCTGGACTTGGATTGACTGCGCCATTACAACCACTTGATTCTTTTCTTTCTCAGCCACCGTGTTGTTCTTGGGATCACAGTCCTGTTAGATGAGCTCATGGCCAACTCAATGACTGTAAAGTGATTGAGTTGCAAAAAAACCCCCCCGAAATTATCACCCCCCACTTCTGTGTTTGACAGTTGGTATGGGGTGTTTTTCCTGATATGCTGTAATTGTTTGTTCCCACTATATGCGTGCTGCCATGTTCTTTCAGAGAGAAAAGGCTTTCTCCCTGTCTGCCTCTCTAAAATGTTACATGAAAATGCATGAGGCAACCTTTCAAACAAGCCATACTTCAGTCGTTTACTAATTGTGCCGTCATAAGCTTTTGCATTTAACATGTTAACTGCAGACTGTCGCAGGTAGCTCTAGGCATGTTGTAATTTTACTTTTAATAACTAATTTATAAGATTCAGATAAACTGTCCTTTTTAAAAATTATATTTCCTATTTGGGATAACTTTTACTTAAAGTGGTTTCACAACAACTTTCATTAGATAAAAACACAATTGCCACTATGTTCATCATTTTACAACCATTTCCACTTCCTTTTGTTTTTCTTTAAAATATTATCAGTCGCCTCTCTACTTACCGTCACATGAAAATAAGCTCCTGCATGACAGCATCTGAGGAGCCATGTTGTATAAGTATTATATTAACTTTAACAATGCAAAATGCTTAAACCGTATCAAAAACAAGCAAAAGGAAAAAAAAAAAATCAATAAATAAATTAATGCATTATAAGCCATCTACCTGCACAGCTGACTCTACAATCCACATAATACTTTAAGTGGCTCCTAAATGAATTTTACATCAATTGATAAAATATATGAGCCTTCAAAAATGTTTTAATGGAAAGTACTCCAGTTTTAGATTTCAGAATCAAGGCCTTGGAGATGTTACTGAAAAACAGACAACAACAAAAATCAGAGTGATTATACAGTAGCGTGTTGGTGTTACTAATCATACTCTTATTACTGTGAGAACTACTGAAATATTCTGATTTAGTTATTCATTTCCTTTCAAGCGACCAAACTGGTCTGGGAAGCCTCTTATGTTTAGAGGATTATTAAGATTTAATGATCATAATTTTCTCTGACCAGACTCTCTACCCCTAAATATAGTGCTTTCGTCATCACACGCAACCCCTTTCTTAAATCACTTTCTCCTTCCTGCTTCACTTATGCTTATTTTCATCACTTTTGGCCCATTTTTCTCTCCATTGTTTGTCTTTATCGTTCTTCCTTCAGGCTCAACATTTCTAAAGGAATAATTTTCTCCATTATTTCTTTAGAAATGTCACCCAGCCTGCCTGCCACTTCAGACTACAGTCAGAGGATACATTAAAAGAGGAATTAGTCTATTATGTCATATAGCTCTGTTCTCAGAGGTTATAATTTAAGAGCATGATTTTAAACAATGTTAATACAGAAAGATTATTATATACAGTGGACTCTACGTTTGGACTTACCTTTAATTTCAGAGATGAAATAAAGGTGTATAAGACAGGAAGGAATTTCTTTAGAATGCAGAACAGTCCTACAGACATACACAGATGGGAACTTTGGAAGTAGAATAAATTAAACATAAATAAATAATATAGTGCAGTGAAAACCAAAGTCCAGACTACTAATTACTAATACTACCTGCATACTTATAAGCCTGGCGTCATCAGACACACACTTACCAACCACTTTTAAGGTTCAGTTGCTTGCCAACTCAAAAAACAAATCAGCCAATGATGGCTGCTGGTGACAGACAGGATGGTCATCAGGAACAGGAAACTGAGATTAGCGTTCTCACAGCCTAACGGGTGATAGGTAAATGTGGGTCATTGCAAGGAGTCTTAAATTATGCTGAATTCTGACATGGTAGGGTATTTAAAAGAGACAGGCTACTAATGGATGATATACGGTATTACGGCAATCTTGTTGAATCTGTGCCACGAAGAAGGTGAGTTAACAATAATTGAGACCATTTGTGAGTGACATATTTTGAACCACAAATCAGCTTGCAGACAAAAGCGTTGTTGAAATGCACACTCAGCTGCAGACCTCTGCCACATTTGGCAGTGTAATTATGTGTGGAGAGATCTAAATGACCCTGGTGTTTGAGTTAGCTTGTTTACTGCTGCAATTGGCCATGCACTGGCTGCAAGCCTTTGGATCCTGCTCATACAAGCATAGATTAGCAAACACCCCGCAGAAACACAACTAGCTCACATTTTATTTTTCCCTGTTGTTTTCAGGTTGATTGAAAAGAGTCTTTTGCATTCATAACATCAAAAGTTTCAGACCAATGTGACTTGGTCTATTGCAAAGAAAAACAACCACAGTTAATATCACACGCATATTTGTCCTGCTATGTAAACATTTAACAGATGACATCAAACAGGAAGGTCACTTGTCAACTTCTGCTTCAGCAAAGGTTATAAGGGTAATTCTTTTATTTGCTCTGTCCATCCTGCAGGCCCAGCAGATACAATACCTGTCGTACAGTTTCCTGTCATTTCTCACAGATATGCACAGTTTGCATTTCTTTGGCGATTTGCTATCACCATTATCACTGGAACGCCCACATCCCTTTTCTATGTTTGCTTTATAAAAATAGGTAAACGTTCAAAACATGCAGAGGTTATTTAGACCACACATTTTCCATGTAGACAGCTGGGAACACATTAAAATAATAATGCCATGGTTATCTATCAGCTGTGAGGAAAGGTTGGCTTATTATTAGTTTAGCTCAAGCCAAACAAAGAGAGCAGCAAAAAAAAAAAGAGCCAAAACATCTCTGCAGCGACCAACTGGAGCTTTTACAGGTACAAGGGAGCAGCTGTTTATATGGCACACTGTCAGTGTTGCAGCATAACAAGCTCTAATTAATGTATAAACTCAACAGCATCCCTCTAGGCAGGCTCTGGTTTGCAAATACAATTGTCAGAATGACCAATGTTGGTAAATATTTGCTTTGTTTATTACTCTACTCATTCAGAAAATGAATAAATTTAACTAAAGTAAACGTGGTCACATTTTTCAAAATAAACTGTCAGGCAGACAAAGAGAAACTATGCTTCCAAATACAGCTCTCATTTTGATAAAAGATGACATCAAAGAATTTGGCAAATGGCCAGACTCTTTTCTGAACAGCTTTCCATGACTCTTTAAAATCTGGCCAGCATGCGACACTGACACAGCCGCCAGATTAACCAGCGAAGCGGAAAATAACTCCATTTCGCAGTGGACTTTGTCCACTGGGCATCATTAGCTCATACAGAGTAGTGACTGAGGATCACAGATGCTGTTCAAATGTTAACATCAAGGTTACATGTAGGTTAACTGAATACATCATTTAAATGGACATTAGTTGTCTCAATGGGAAACCAGAATACTGAACATAAGATGGCATATGATATGACACCAAACTGCTATTGTTAGACTGACAGTTTGAACGTGACCGTGTATTGACTAATAAAAGTCAAATGTAATTACAATCACAGAACTGCATGGGAGTTGTAAGAGGACATCCACTGGATCAACTTTCATTCATGGCAAAGGTCCAAACGCTGTGGTGGGATAAGTCAGGGTAAATGGGGCAATTGCTGGATGTAGTAGAAGCAATGCACATGTAGCCAAAGTAGGAATCCACATAAAATTTGGAACAAATGGTCTGCCAATAAGTCAAAATGTGGGTAAAAGCCTTAATTCCTATTTAATTATGTAGTATACAAACACTCAGCTCTATATAATCTTTAAAAAAACAACAACAAAAAAACCCTTTTATTTGTTTGAACTAAATTCATACGTCTTTCAGGGATGGGGGTGGGGGGGTGGTTTAAGCTACTTTACATCCACTTCAAACTGAAAATATCTAACATTTTGGTTTGTGTTTTGATTCTTTCATTCATTTCCTCCAGCCTCAGTTTCATGTTGTGTTTAACCCTGAAAGATCCATCCATCCATTCGCAGCCACTTATCCTTTTCAGGGTTGCGGGGGGCGCTGGAGCCTATCCCAGCTGTCTTTGGGCAAGAGGCAGGGTACACCCTGGACAGGTCGCCAGTCTGTCGCAGGGCTAACACACATAGACAGACAACCATTCACACTCACAGTCACTCCCGCATTCACACCTATGGGCAATTTAGATTTTCCAATTAACCTATCTCCACAAACTGGGGATAGGTCTAAAAGTTTGTGGGGACCCTGAAAGATAAACACTGATAATATTTGTACCGAAAGACTCAAAAACTAGAAGTCCTACTTTCAGCAAGTTTAAAGTGTAGTTTGTGGTGCTCCTGTGGTTATAGAGAAACCTTTCTTTCTTTCAGCAGGACTTGAGCTTCTTTGTAGTTTTGTTGAAAGAGTAACCACTGTTGACCTGAAGTGGGCCACAATAAAACACTCTTAAAAGATGTTTATTTGCACCCGGCACAGATCTTGTCAACCTCAGTCAAAGATTTTAACCATTAGACAAACAGAACATACATGAAGTATTTCAAGTGCAAATCACATGGAAAAGAAAACAGCGAGCACAGGCAACCCATATCATTCAAACTGAATATGTTCAAAATCATTTCAGCACCCACTGGGAAATTACTTTTGTCTTTCAAATGAATATAGAGACTTAATAGACTACTGTTGATAATAAACATGGATTTGATTATTACAACATTATGGTTTCTGCTCTGCATACACATGATGTTTTAGACCTATATGCCAGCTAATGCATCTCACACTATAAAGCTTTGTGGACACTGAGCTACAAAAGAGACTTTGTACTGTACTGTCATTCATACAGAGGAGCAGTTAATCCACGTTATTAAACAAGAAAGGGATGCAGATAACTAAAAACAAAACTTCTATAACATAGCAACAAATGCAGTTAGCAGTTGAACCCCCCCCAATAACATACAATGGGTTTAAACCATAAATGTCATTTCACAAAGTTAATAAGATAATAGATGAACGCAGTCACGTTTCTCATGCAGACGTTATTGGCCATTAGGTGATTAAGTGCTTAAATAAAGGGCACAGTGCATCAGATGTGGCTATAACCTTGACAAAGATATTAGGGACAAGGAAGGAAAGATATTCTATATGTGGCACATGTTGTACACAGTATGTGCTTAAGACACTAATCCATCTTCATACCCTGAAGACACAATTTAATCTTCACTCCACCAACAGGAATCAACCTCTGGGTAAAGGAAAATTATATACCACAGTTGGACTTCTGAGGCCTTAAATAGCCATTTGTTCTCAACCATGATCGCACAAGCACAATAAAGAAATATCAACATGCTGAGACGCAGATTAAGTCAGTCTTTATATCCTAAAATCCACTGTGGGAGGCTGTAATAATAAAACCAAGTCAAAAGCCAAGAAGCTATCCTTTACTTCATGGATTTACATCCATGATTGAACCTGCTCGCGTCTGTCTGTGTCTCATGTCAACCATGTAAAATGTCTTGCACTTTGAATCAATTTTTCTGCCAGGCTGACTCCAGAGAGGAACTTTAAAAAGCTGAAAGCTAAATGTCAGCGACTCTGAGCTCTATCAAGTTTACTCCACTTCAAATGCTTTCTACATGCTAATTCGCCGGGTCTATCTTGGGCACGTTTCATTAACAAACACTTTGAAGTCTAATATTTGAAAGTTCAAAACGTCAAGTAAGCGACGACTGATAAACATCAGCTGAGTGATGCGTTCAGACGCGCGTTACAGAGAAACATCAAGGCATGATAAATATTCAGTCAGTGGATCTGACCCACAAAGAGATGAAGCCTGTCTGCAGGCGCATAAACACTGGCACAAACAAGACTTCCTCGAGGAACCACTGCAAAGCCGTGCCATGCAGTGCATTTGAAGAATCAAACAATACAACTAGAAAAAGTCTGAGGCATCAGGTTCGATGTATGCTGCAAAATCCAGCAATGTGGAACAGAATCGAATAGCCTTTTGTTTTGTCAGTGTACATGTACAACAAAATTGTGGATGCTCCACACCAACTGTGAATGGTATAAAAACATAAATACTAAATAGTAGGACAGCAAGAATAACAAGCAGACCAGAGGAATATATGCACAACTAGAGGAAGGCACACAACAGAAAGGTTACAAATTAGAGGACAGATTGCAAAGTGCTTGAAAGTAGTGCAATGCACATGGTCTGAGTCTGTGTGTGCGTGGCCTGAGTGATGAGGTTACTCAGACCATGGCTCAGATTGGTGGGTGTGTGGGGATTGGGAGTGTTTGTTAACAGTGCGGATGGCTCAGGGGAAGAAGCCGTTTGTGAGTCTGGAGGGCTGAATCACAAACAGTGAGTCACCATGAGACGCCGTTTGGAAGGCAGCGGGTCAAACAGGTGGTGGGCGGGATGCAAGGGTCACCTGTGGTTGCCCTGGTTTTCCTGAGACAGGAGGATCTGGCGATGGCCTCCAGGGGTGGCAGAGGGCAGCCAGTGATTTTTTTTGGGCCGTGTTAATTAACCCTCTGCATAGGCTTCCTGTTCTCAGTAGTAGCCCCTGCGTACCAAACGCCTAGGCAGTAGGACAGCACGCTGTCCACTGAGGAGATGTAGAAGGCCAGCAGCAGCTGCTGGTCCAGGTTATGCTGCCTCAGGACACAGAGGATTAGCAGCTGCTGCTGGGCCTTCTTTCCCAGGGCACTGGTGATGTGGGTCCAGATGAGTTTGTTGGAAATGTGGGTACCAAGAAATGTGAAGGTGGAGACAGATTCCACCAGTTCTCCATTTATAATGAGATGGGAGTATGGTGTCTGTGCCTGTGTATGATGCTGTTGTCATATAGTGATATTGTAAAAGTCCAAATATTCCTTTAACAAACAAGTTTGATGGGTTTTTTTTTATGGTTAATACAATACAGTGTATGAAATTTTGATCCACTGGCCAAAGGAACTGATGAAAAGAGCTCTAATCATTATAATTATATCATATCTGACTCTGTAGAACAATGACCCATTTTTTTACTGTTATCAGTGCACAATTTTTCATTAAAACCGCTTTTGAACAAGAATATTCAATATTCACACAACCATCTCTGGGGTTTACAGAGAATGATCCAAAAAAGAGAAAATATCCTGTGAGTGGCAGTTCTATGAAATTTGGCATTAACAAATGCCTTGTTGATGCTGAAATTTTAGTAAAATGACCAGACTGCTTTGAGCTGATAGGAAGGTAGAGTAACAGTAAATCTCTAAACATCTCTGAACACACAGCACACTGATCATTGAAGCAGATGAGCTGCAGCAGCACAAGACCACATCAGGTGCAACTCCTGTAAGCCAAGGACACGAAATTGAAGCTACAATTTGCACAGGCTCACCAAAAACTGGAAAGATGAGCATTGTTGCTGAACATACCGATCTCTTGATGACCACAGTCTCCTGACCATGTCACCATTTGATCATGTCAAATTGTCTCAAACTGATGTCATGTCACGAGTTAAGCAAAGTGTGAGACACACACGCACGCACACGAAATATTTACTACACATTTTTTACTTTTTCCATTCACATTTTAAATTGATTTCGTTTAATCTTGTCCATCTGTGCTTTTCAAAAGACATTTTCTGTATGTACATACAGTATGACATTTTCATACCATTTCACCTCGACTAACCACAGCCACCCTCTGCGTTGCACAGATCATGAAATCTAGGCCTCACATACCTACAAGGGTCGCGATACCACAGCACTAATCATATTCTGAGGAAATCTTCCCCATCTCTGTTTCTAATTGGCTAGAGATTGTTGTGGTTGGACAGAAATGTCAGTCAGAGCCAATGAGAGGCGTAGTAGAGATGGGCCTTTACAGAATACTATTTGGGGGATACGACGGTTGATTTTTTTGGTTGAACTCCAACACATACGGTAGAATGCATTCACATATTTTAATGCAGTCAGCAGATGCAACATAAAAAGCTCACACAACTGTATTACCACCTGTGCGTACCATTTTTTAATGTAATTATATTGTTTTTCTATTATTTGCTTTCAATAAGGACTATGCTACCCGATTTATATGAGTCATATAAAGCAAATCATATATGATTTATAAGTATCATTTGCCTTTGGAATATATAGTAATATCATTCAACACAAATCAAAGTGACATTTCACTGTCATGTACAGGACCTCCAAACCATGCCACCATCCACACCACAACCTTTTCACTGAACTTAACATTTAAATGCCAACAAAAGCTTGGCATGGTTCATAACAGTGACATAATAACTATGTGGCATTTAAGAAACTTTCTGCTAGATGTAAACTGT
>VURO01035426.1:14488-29441 GCA_015108175.1 Pelvicachromis taeniatus | reverse complement strand
TAAGAACATCCTAAGATATATACAAAAAAAAAAAAAAAAAAAAAAAAAAAAAAAAAAAAAAAAATAGTGTGAGGTTCAGTGCCAAGTTTAAAAGAAGAAAATGACAACAGCCTTAAATATTTGCAGCCTCTGTTACACCACTTGCCCACAGGCTTGGTGATGTCATCCAAAGATGAAAGGGCACGTTGGGTTTGAACGCTTCAGGTTCATTTACCTGTATTCAATCGCAACTGAGCGATGGTCAGAATAACTGTATTTTTACACTACAGAGAAATGCAGTAAATATGCTCCTTTGCAAATTGACTGATCTGTTTTCAGTGTCTCTTCTTCCTCAGCCATTGGCAATGTTAGTTTTAGTTGCATCTATATGTACCTGAACAATAACCCTGCAAAAGATTTCTTCCCTTCCACATAGGAGAAAAGATGACCTAACCTAACTTTGCTGAGGCAAAGCAAACACAAACGCACTACAGCTGCTCCAATTTACTGGGATTTCTTGGAGTGAATACATTATGTATACTGACAATGTGGCATTCCACACATTAAATATTCGCAGGAAACCAAAGGCAGGATAATAGGAATTCATTTAAGAATTTCATCCTCTTAATTTCACATGACAGCTATTTCAAGAAGTCCTCAACGCAAATGGCTCACCAGAAAAGTACCTCAGCTTATATAGTATGTTGCTGTTGGATCTATGCAATGGTGTCAGCAGACTTGTCATATGAAATTAATAAGGGAGGAGGGGTCTTAGCTGCTATGGGGAGGAAGAGGAGCAGAAAGTGGGTCATACTCTGAACATACAGTGTTCACTGCATTACAAGAGTGCGACCCTTGGCTTTTCTTCTATATACGGTGAACAGACGCAACATTAAAACCACCAGCCAAATATTGTGAAGGTCCACCATAAGAGACCAACACATCTCTAATTCATTGGAACAGAGACCTCTGGATGTGTGTTGCAGTGTTTGCAGTGACAGTGGTTGATTAGGACCTTAGTGTGTGCCTCTGTGGAGAGGCCACTGCCCTCAGGGAGTGACATTGCCACGATGGCACTACCTGGCATTAATGTGGTATTAACTAATCAGGTTAATGCCAGGAAACAGTTTTAGTCAGTGGGTTAATTTTGTGGTTGATCGGTAACCACAGCCTTCATGAAATGTCACGTATGGTATCATTTTTTGTTGTGCAAAACTCACTTGTACGATCAGACTTTATGCTGACAACCAATACTACACAGCTGGGTTGAAACCAAGCAGTGTACTCTTGTTCGGCAGACTATCAGTGCATGGAAGCAGTAGACTCCATGGGGAAGCTGCCACAGTACACTGCCAGTCACTGGATAAACAAGCAAACAGGAACTGATGTGGCATCTAGATGTATTCCCACGGTTATTGTTACACTAGGATTTATGCTATAAAAAGCCTAAAATGAAGTTTTTGGCATAATAATTTTACAGAAACATGTTTTGTGCAGCTTCCGTTATCATTAGGAGAAATACAGCATGTGAAACAGAAACAGAATGGCAAGTCTTGGATGAATAACTAATGTCACAGCCCATTGCACAAGGCCCAATTATTAACGTTTTTCTGATCCCTCATACCTTGAGGTTAAGTTACTAATAGGTCAAAGCACTGGATGGATTGGAAGCTTGAGATTTACTGTGGGCCATAGAAGCCCACATAGCACACAGATCCCCTTCTAACCATATTTGGAATATCTACCGTACATACACAGCAGCATGATTAAAAAGAAACTCAACAGTCTCACTAATGATTACAAATCATTCATGTTTAATTCAGTTTTGTTGCTTGCAGTGTTAAATTTGCCACTGTGGTTCCACTGACAGCACTAATAAAAAGTTAACTTGTTGACTTTAATTAAAGTTAACACTTGTTGAATTTAATTAAAATTAAAGTCAACAAGTGGAGAGTTAATGCAACTATGACTTGTTTTAAAATATAAATTTTCCTTGGATTTCTCCACCACATTCAAGTACGTAACACATCTTTTTCATTTTGACAAATCAAGGAGCGCAACAGTTATTTTCTCTAAGTGATTCAGACTGGTGGAGGTTTCTTCCTGTTAAAAGGGAGTTCTTCCTTCCCACTGTAGCCAAGTGTTTTGAATGATGAGGTGTTTTTAAATAAGCTGGGGGCCACATTGAAAGGTCACTTTAGTGTTCAAGTAGTACAAACACAAACAAACAAACAAACAAACAAACAATCAAGAAAACACCCACAAATACCACCGAACTAACACAGCCAATCCCTCAACATGTTTGTACTCTCTGCTCATATTACCTTTACATTAAATAATGTTTTGCTTTTTAAAGAACTTATTTTAACATTGCACTCAACAACAAACCATTCCTCCCTAACAAAAAACAAAGCTTCAAGGGCCCAACTGCATTTTCTACATGTCAATATACGGGCCGCACGTAGGGGTGACGTGGACCGCAAGTGGCCCCTGGGCCGCGAGTTTAAGATCCCTGCTCTACGTCATTTCCTAACAATATATGATTTGGTGCTATCCAAATAAAACTAAACTGAACTGAATCCCTGACCTGGAAAAGGAGCTTGAATTGAATTCTAAAATTTCAAACTACTGATCGGATGCCTGTTAAATTTGTTCATCTTCCATTGCCATGCTTTCTGTAAGGATAATGTGGGACAGGATAGTGGAAGAGATAATAAAAATTCAAGTCCCCAACAGATGTGAACTACATTAAAAGACTGCTCCGCACTAAGGATGAAAACCTTTAATACAAGTTCAGAGGCTTAAGCAAAGAAATTGTGTCATTCATTCACTACTTTCCTATGCAGAGTCATGCAGAATGTACCAATGCTCTTTGTAATGCTTGCCCTTAATACAGTGAAGTAACTCGCATTATTCATATGTGCCATGTGGAATTGGCACTACTATACAGAGAGTTTCAGCATGTAAACAAATGATAAGCTGCTTCCATATATGACCTAAATTTTAGAAGAAATATAGCACTAATCATGGTTTCTGCCAGTATACTGCAAGTCAGGTGGGGGTGGGGCTGTTTAGTAATCAGTAATGAGTGTCTCAGAGGAAATTATATTATAAATCAACATCGTCACTATGATGAAAAACTTTAGAAAGCTGTGGCTTTTCTTTGGACACAATGGTTTTGGTTTAACTTCTACGTTAAAGGGGAATGTTTCCAGTTTGTGTCACTTTCTTCGGTTTCACTATCACTTTGTGAGTAGTTTTCAAGTGTTTGCAGACAAGTTGGTCTCCCATATGAACTACATGTGGCTGTGGCTGCGGCTACTAGCAAGGAGGTTTTCAGCGCAGCATCATTTACCTCCTAGGACCAATTTAACCTAGCAACAGCAAGCAACCTCCCGCACACCACTTGACAAATTTGCCTGTGTGGCTGGAGCCTTCGCTAACTTAACACTTCTACTTTTTGTTTAAAAAGACTGACTCAAATTTATACCCAATAGACTGATTGGCTTGTACTACATTGACAGAACGCCACCAAATATATACCAGATCCGAAGAAAAGCTGTTAATTTGTCAGGTCAATTGATGCCTGTAGTTTTGATGGATCTTAATGGGATATGGTGGCTAATCGTTTTTCTCAGAAGTCTGCAAACACTCAGGAAAATGAAAGCAAAAATTTTAATATAAAAATAAAAAGTCATCTGCTCTACTACCCCAACTACATACTTCATGTGGTGTAGGTTACAGGATTCACACTATGCCAGTGCTATTTCTGTTAAGAGAAGACATGCACAAAAAAGTGATTAGAACTCACTTTTTGAATTCTTCCAAAACAAATGAAACAATCCCTGATCAAAGCAGTTCAGTGTTGGACTTCCCCCTTTACTTCAGCTTCCTCTTACATGCGCCTGGCACAAAGAAAAGAGAGCTTCACAGCAATTTAAATTCTAACAGCACCTCATAGACCTATTTAGCCTTGTGAAACAAAAGCCAAAGCACTAGAGAAAATAAGGTTCAAGGCTGAGGAGCGTTTAAATAAGTGAGGCTGCTTAAGATACATTTGCACATAGAATAATTCAATTCCATTCAATTCCATTTTATTTATATAGCGCCAAAGCACAACAACAGTCGCCTCAAGACTGATAAAAAAACAAACAAAAAAACCCCACACTCATAGAAAACAAACTACAACAGCCTCTTCTTGAGTCAAATCCAAAACAAGCATGTTGTTGCTGGTCATAAACTAAGTGTGTCTGCTTTACATTGTACACAGAACAGCATTATCTGTGCTAGCAGCATGCACCGCTATATTTCTCAGTAGTCACATAATATTGAATATGTGCTGGTACACTGACAGCTGTCATTGTACACAGTTCAATTTTTCAATGAAGCAGTGAGCTGATCAGCCAGCCGGACAGGAATTTACTTAATCCCAAACAATAAGCATGACATGTTAAGGTTTTGAATGATCTGTACAATGCTATTCAATCACCCTGCCCCCAACTACCCCTCGGCACCATCAGGGTAATACTCCAGCAACATTTCTGCAAATGCCCAGCGGTTTGACCTAATCTATACTGACATAACATGAGTAAAGTCAATAGTAGGTCTACCCTACAATACACTACAGGGCAAGAAGGAAGACAACGTTAATGGTTAGAGGACATGGTAAAACTGCATCACACTGCAGCATGACCAAACTATTTTTCCATGTCAGGGTCTTTGAGTCAGGGCTTTCACACAACCTTGATGGGTCTGGATGACTGGTCCATTTGACCTTATTTAAAAGAATTTTTATAAACAAAAAAATAAAAACAACAACAACAACAAAAATAAATAATTACAACCATGACAATTTTCCTTTGGAGGGAAAACAAAATTTCCTTTCCTGCACCATAACACAGATTAAAACAGATTAAAAGTCACTCGGCACATAATCCTAAAATCTGAGTAGTGGAAGAGAGAGACCAACTTTGCCTATACTGATATATTCAGCAAAAGCTTTATCAGTTGAATTCAACAAAGCTGAAATATCCGCTCACAGTAACAATAATATTCTTGATTGATTAAAAAGAACAAAGTCTCTTTGCTTATCCCTTGTGGGACCCATCTACTGGCACAAAAGTGACACAAAAAAAAAGCACAGGATGAACTGCAAGAGTCTGAGGTCACTTCTTTAAATATAGACTTAAATTCTAACACTTAATACGCTACAACTATAAAGTGATTTGTAGTTTGTGTTAGTGTTGGGATAGGTAGACCCCATCCCACATTTTCGAACTCAAACACTCCAGACACACAGCAATTCACACTGGAAGGAATACAATTTAGGCTTCCTAATTCAACATGTCTTTGGACCTTCAGAAGAAAATACTGAACATAAAACAAAGAAGGGTCCCAGCAGACTCCAGAATTGAAACCTGGGACCTTCACCCAGTAAGGCGCTAATAAGTGCTAACCACTGCATTACCATGCCATCAGAAGAGTTCAAACTATTCTTAAGGTGACACATCGGAAGCACTGACGGAAACTGAACAAAAACTAAACAATGTCACCAGTCCACTCCTGTGATTAACATCCATGTGCAGGTGCCCAGCATACTGTTACACTTGTGCTCGCTTTAAACTCCGTGCTGGTGTTTTAAAACCAACTTTGTTCAACAAAAGCCATTCTATTCAGTCTCCACTTTATTGTGACAAAGGCAGAGACAGCTGTCAGCTGCTGTAGAGCTTGTATTCTGCCAGGCTCTATTCAGACTGTCTTTTCTTCTGTCAAAAGGGGCCTGCTGGTTTTGTTTGTCCTCTGATCCTCTGGAGAAGCAAAACAGAAAAAAAAAAAAAAATCTTATAAAGATTTCTTCTCCAGAACGGTTTTCAAGTGAGGCACTGCAGTGAGGCCTTCTGGGTAGTTGAAGCCCATTGTTAAAACAGCTATAAGGGGAGCTTTTCCAAAGAGGGATTGGGATTGACAAAATGTGATGTATGCTGTATTGACAAATGAAGAATAATCTGGTGCATATCTTTAAAAAAAAAAAAAAGAAATCCTCTATCATCTTGTCTGAAACAAAACTTCTGTTTCAAACTATATCTATGCAGCACAGACTCCCATTCCACCAGCTGTAATTTTATGAACAAATGATCCAGATAATATATTTTGATTTTTTGTTATTTTTTTTCCATGTTACATTTTCAGGGAATGGTTTGTTGTGTCACCAGCACTTAGATCATTTACAGCTTAATCAGCTTTACTGTTTTTTTCCCCTCTCAAAGTCAGTAACAGGCCCTTTGGGTCTGTGTGAACATGTCGTGCGTATAGAATCGGCAGAAAAGCACATTGCTCGCTGGGAATTGATTGAGCTAGAGACTGAGGGCAGAAGGCATTATGTGGTTACAGATGCAAACCGCTGTGGCTCATGAATAACAGACAGAATAGGGCCTGAGGACATACTGCACTGTTAAAATCAAACAAAGCAAATGGGAGACCAACGAGTTTTTAAAAAACAGAAAATTAAAAAAAAAAAAAAAAATGGTACGGCGTTAAGAGGCTTTTCTAAAATATCATCTAAATGTAAAGTACTGGTGTACATACATGCAACCTGCAACCATTTAACAGACTGCATCTGATGTAGCTGAAAGGCCAAACTGCTCCGAAATCTGTTTGCACAACAGTCAATTTGACCTGATTGTTTTACTTTTAAGTTTCATTTACTAATGAGCTATCAAATCAAGCAGAGAGTCATTGTTCACATTATAAATGAATCATATAATCATGCATGTCTTTGCGGATCGAATGGGCAAAATTTAATGAGCCAAAAAGTTTGGCCGACTTCCTACTGAAATGCAGCAGGATGACATAATTATCAAAACGTTAAACACACAGTGGATGGCAAGAGAACCACAGCTTAACGTTGAGGCATTGGCCACAACACTAAAACCACCTGCCTAATGATGTGTAAATCTGTGACCCATCATGGCATGGAAACAGGACCTCGGGGGGGTGTCCTGCAGTGTCTGGCACTGCGACATTGGCAAGAGATCCGTGGGTTGGCTCCAAAGGCAACTTTTCATAGGTGATTGCAATGCAGATGGTTAAAGTAAACTTTTGTAATTAGTTTCAATAATAAAGCAAATAACAAACTACCAAAAGGATCACTTGATACAATGAAGCACAAATACAAGGACTGCGGTCCTGACTGAATATGAGCTCAATCCAACTAGAAAGCTGCATCTGGCTCGCTACCCCCTCAGAACACATTCATTCATTGTTGATGAGCACCGTTTTAAACTTGTATCAGCTTAGGAAAGACAAATAATCAACACGAGTACAACTCTCTTGCCTAAGCACCACTGCTGTGCAAAACAACTGTGCCTTAGTTCTGGAAGTGTAAAAATATGCCGGGACAGCGTCCATCAGTGCTTCTAGCAACGATTCACTCTGACAGTCCGTTACAATACAGACTGTTTACAATTTAACCAACGGTAAACATCAGTTTTCTGCACTATAATCAAATCCCAAATCCATCAGTCACACCTTCCTCTCGGAGACAGGCTGTTGAAAATAAGCCAAACGTGTCGCTGAGCTTTTCATCTGGCCGGCATTGGACCGCTCGCTGAGTGTATTATGGACTGAATGGATTTGGTTAATGCCAAGCAGAACAGCTATCCTCTGCAATTACATTAACTAACAGTCGCTGCAGTCAACACAAAGAGCAGTTGTCAGGATGGGAGAAAATCCCTCGAAATAAAATGACATGCTGTCGCTCAGTCATCACGGCAGACTGATCCACTGTCCACAGAGGTCGGAAGCTTTTTAACTCTTGCTCATTGTTGCTTAACCAGTGTTACTGAGCAAATGCTACACTCTGGCAAAGAGTGGGTATTGTTAGAATCAATGACTCTTGGAAAAGGGGAGATTTAAAACATTTAATTCACTGGATAATCGCTGAAAGTGCAATATATCACGTCTACAAATATTTACAGGTCAAGTATCAGCAACAAAAACACCTTGGATCCAAATTGTATTTTGAGATGTTGAAACTGGCTAATAGTAATAGTCATCGATGATGGGATGAGATTTGACCTTCGAGAATTTTAATTTGTAACCTTTATAAAGAATTACACTATAATAAGTACAAAACAAAAACCCCACCACACTGTCCTAAATGTAAAACTCGGGTAGGCACCAAATTGCATTATTTGCAGGAATGCATGAAAATTCAAACATTTGGGTAGGTTTCTGCCTCCCTTAAAGAAAAGGTGGATGTGATCCAGCCTGTTTTCACAGAAAAGCAATATGGTGCAATGGGTCGGCGATGACCTTCTTTCCATTTCCATGTGGAAATCTCTGATCTCTGAGGTTGTGAACGTGGAAAAACTTGGACACTATATCAATGTAAAGACTCATCTACTTCAGGCGAAATGGGGGGGGGGTTGCTATAACCTCTGGGTGTTCATTATAATGTAGATTTAAACAGATCACATGGACAACTGCCACATTCCTGGACTTCAGTATGTGGACTGGATTCATACATTACTTACTAGATACCATATAAAATATAGCATCATGTCTCATTTTATTCTGGATGTCACAGCCTATTTTGCCTTATATACAGTCTAGTAGCACTACTGTAACATTATATAAAAAAAAAAGACTAATTAAAGAAAAACATTAGGACTGTCTGCCAGTATAGTAATTCTTGGGAGATTTAAAACAGCTGTAGATGTTGTGTATTCTAAGCAGGAATCCATGGCTACAGAGCCAACCAGCTGGAGCAGCAGCAAATCTTTTATTATAAAACACCACGTTTTTTCATTTTATGTGCTCAAATTCAATTCCAGTCTGGATCAGTTTGGAAATGTAAAGGGTGCTACAGCAAAGGATTATGGCAGAGTGGGATAATGTCTTCTAAATGCTTGAACTGAACATTTTCTGACATTGGATTCTGGGCGATATGTGAAACAGCGATCTAGGCACATTTAGACCGCTTATGGAACAGTAAATCCAGATAAAGAGAACTCTATCAGGAATTTTTCCACATAAGAATAAAAAGAAGAAAAAAAAAATCACCTTAACTTAATTTAAAAGATGTACACTGAGGATCAGAGGGCATTGCAATTCTTACTACTTTTTCACCAAGTACCCAGTCAGTCAATTCAATTAGATTGAATCCAGTTAAGTTTAACACTATTATGGAAATGTTTTGAGTAAACTAACACTACAATGAACCTCAGTAAACCTTTGCCAGAGACTCCAACACATCCTCAAGGAAGAATCACTTGACGTCAGCACTATCAAAGAAATTTGTCACACTCTTCATCACATTCGCAGCAAAGTAACCATATAAAATCCAACGAGACAGCTCTTAAAGACCCACCATTTATTATCAACTTAACTGCAAGAGATGAATAATAAAAAATATCCTACCTTGTGGGTGTAAGGTGCTTGTCCTAGGTTAATGCCATCTTTTGCAAGTTTATCCCGTATGAGTACTTTGAGCTTCAGTTTGGGATAAGTCACAAAGTCATTACAATCTGTGAACCTCGGGTTATGGTTCCCAGGACAGGAGGCCTGGTGCGATCCTGCAGTCTGTGCGTGAGACCTCGGTGTCCCCAAGTCCCACACTCTGTCTGAGAATGAGATGTGGTGGCAGGCAGAAGCATCCAGAGGCTCTAAGGTGAAATAGTACCCAGGTGCTTTCCTTTTGTCCTCCTCTTTTAACGCTTGCACTGCCGTGAGCAGACTGTGTCTGTGATACTGAATGCGGACCCCGATAGCATCCAGGTCTGGTTCCCCAATCTGTTTACAAACTTCCAAGTCATCATACCCATTGTCAAGGAATGACTCCACATACTGGGCCAGGTGGAGCTTAGACAGCCACTGGAGGACGAGATTCGGCCCCTGGCTCATCATAAGACTGGAAATAGAGAAAAGATTTAATTGCACATCATCATCATCTCCAATCACACTGGTGCTGCTCTGCTAGGCCTGTGGGGTGGCAATGCAGCATCGTGGTCCATAAGACTTTAAACACAGTCTGCAGTTCACTTATCAAAGCAAAGACATGTATTGCTTGTGGACAAAGCATTAGATAGCAAGGAAGACGCATATCAGGACACAGCAGGGTACTGTCAGCTGCCCTTTGACCTCACCCACCCAGGCTGAGACACCTGCACTTGTCAAATTCTCCGGTTCAGACTCAGTTGCTGTGACATCGCTAAAAGTTTGGGAAAGAGCCAAGAAGCAGAGATTTTTTTTAAAAAAAAATCCAAGAGTTTCACAGAAGAGTTTCCCCCTTTGATGCAGTCAGCTAGACTTTTGAATGCATGCTTAGCTAGTTTAAGCAGTCGAGTGAAGCGTAAAGTTAACATTAGCGGGATAAAAACTCTTTAACGGAGTCCGCCGTGTTTCTGTTAGATTTAAAAATTAAAGCACAACGACCATAACGTCAAAGAGTTGGTGTTGGTCAGTCTGCGTCCATCGTCTTTGTTTCATTCATCGCGGCGGCAACTGAGCAAGACGCGAAGGTCCATCAAAAACATCTATCCGACGCAAAGACTAAAAAGGATGTCGTTTCAAACACATCAATATGTAAAACCTAAAATACAAATGGTACAAAATAAATCATAGAAATCGTCTATGGATATTCAGAGAACACGTGTTGCGGCTTACTTTGTCCCCGGCTTTCACCGTTTTCAAGTTTGCAGTCCCTCTGCTCCATCCGCCGGTTCGTCAGACAGTGATGATGCTGCTGCTCCTGGTCTTTACTCACCGCTGTAGTTTCGATCCCGCTGGACGACGGGAGTTCTTAGAGCGCCGGCGCCACCTGCAGGGGCTGCTGGGAAATGTAGGAGCGGCCGCTGATAAATAAAATAAAATAACAAGCATGCACAAAAATATCACAATAAAAACCAACAAACATAATAATGTAAAAGTAATACAAAAAATTCTAACAAAAGTAGTTATTTTCATCCTTCATTTTAATTTAAATTGGGAAAAAATATTTATTTTGTTGCTTTTGCATTAGCAGAAAGTCTTCACACTAAGAGGCTCACTGGCACTCATAATAGCACACTTTTATAGGCGTTTACTATACCAATATGATTAAAACACCGCATAAGTTCCTAGAAATATATATTAAATAAGTTATTTAAATGAATTCTCCACCCTGCTACATGAGAGTAAGTAAACAAAGAAAACACACAATGAGTTCACCCAAAACCTTGGCTGATTGTGACCTACACCTGTTTTCACACCTTGGTTAGGGTGATTCGGTAAACGATTAATAGGGGGTACATTGTCCCTCTTGGGGAGACACTCCCATAAGGCTTAAATCTGGGACTTTCCACCATTTGACCTTAGAACTGAAGAAGCTTCTCGAATGAGAGGTGAAACGTCTCCAAGCAACTTAAAGAAGTCCAGACGCTTTTCTTTCCTAAGCTCCTTAGACTACGATGACCTGGATGACTGAGAACCTTCACAAACATAAACAAAGAAAAGACTTTCAAGAGGTCCTTTCACAGTGAAGGAGCAACTGCGAAAATGTGAAAAAAGAATCTCTTCTGTAAAAGTTGAGTGTGCAGATGAAAATTAGCCTGTATGTCTAAATCTGGCAGATTTAACTCATACACTTAAACACACACATATTATAAAGCTGTCCATTAAAACGATCAGGTCAGTGTCAGAGCTGCCGCAAAAGTCTTTGTGTAAGAAATAATGATCCAAAACAGCCAATGAACTCTGACATGTGGAGGCTAAAAGATTCACGTGAGAAAAAAAAAAAAGTAAAATAGAAAACACATAACTCATTAGGGTTGGTTTTACATTTATTTTTCATTGCACAATAATATCTATATATATATATACTGTATCTACAGTCTAAATTGTGGCAGCAGATAAAGTCAGACATCCATGTGAAATTTATTTTAATAAAACTGTACAAAAATTGCCTACTATGAGAAAATACTGCAACTCCACAGATATTCATCCCAGAAGACAGACGGATGGAAGTATGGCGTGTGAGAAACCCTTGAGCTCTCCTGAACGGTGCTGTTGAGCCTAGCTTCCAACTTCAATGCGTTTCTACAGCGCAGGGAGAGCAAGAGTTTTCATGAAGCAAACAGCAACATTAACATATGTACCAATAAAAAATAAATATAATCTCTCACATGTGTACAATTGGCATGATCAAATGAACATGGGACGCGCTCCGGATGTGTGAAGGAGAACTTCAGTTTTGTTCAGCATGGTGGTTAATACAAATGCCAGAACAGACAATCTCTAAGAGGGGATAATACATGGTTGTTTCAAGTTTGTAAACACTTAATATCATGCATCCTTCAATGTGCAATAAGAGACCATTTAGGACATATATGTTGCAAACTGAAGCACTTTAAAGTTGAGGCCACACTTTGAAAAAGACTCAGCGGCGCACTCAAAGGAGGATGGTTCGTTCTGCAGGAGAAAAGCTTAAATCTGAGATGAGCATGTTAAATATATGCCAGAAAACCTTCATTGTCATGTCTGGATGACGGATATTTATGCACAACCATAGCTTGGACATTAATGTTGACATTGAAAAACAAATCTGAGAGTGAAGCAATCAGCATAATTGACACAAATGTTATAAATAAGCATAGGTTCTGTCATGTTTTGGTCCTTAGAAACATAAGAAAATGGGAGAGAGGAATAAACACTTTAAAAATCATACTAACAAAATCATTTGAAGTACAAAAAAATAGTGCAAAACCCACATAACTGCTCTTCCAAATGGGTTTATCTCAGTAGTATACAGTAGATTTAAAATCAGCCATCTAAAAGTGAAGGGTTTTATTCGAAAATGCCGTATCTCCATTTTGCAACATTTTCCAGGTATGTTTTCTTTATTTCAGTGTTTTAATACACCAAAATAAAAGAAGTTTCAAACCTCCCAGCAGTTTCGAACATCAGGTATTCAGTCAATTTCCATTTCCATTGCTGGATATCCCATTTTGGAATGAAACTCCTCTGGTCTACTTTACACGTGTCCAGCAGTTTGGGGCAGTGCCCATAAGATGAAGCAAAGCCAATCTCCTCCTTAATCCCCGCCCCCTTACAGACAGAAGATTTCTTAAGAGTGTCATCAAACTATCCCAACTGACCCTTAACATCTGGGGAAAAATAAATCAAGACAACTTTGTGAAATTAAGCAACTCTTTGGTGTCAGAAAAGAACATGGCCGCAAGCATACAGTATGTCACATCACCTGAACCTGCACTGTCAGATTTGTGTCCAGCTGTTGCATTATATACAACATTTGGCAGCAAACTGAACTGACAAAGTCTTGTCCCCTCTTTTCAAAATAAAAGACCGACAGATAATGCTCCTATATTGACACAAATAGCAGCATATCCTCACACCTCATGAAAAAAGAAATCTAATCTAATTACAATAGAATTCCGGTTAATCACATTGAAAAACACTGTCAAGCAAAAACAAAAACCTCAAAAGACCTATTGTAATACATAGGTCATTATATTGTTATATAGACATTGGCGCCCATACACATATTCCTGAATATATGTATGTTCACAAAGACACAGATATACACGTAGGTAGAGGTTAGCATATATGCGTCATGAGGCAAAGGCAGAAACAGTTTTTTTTTAAGTTAATGGTTCAGAGAGAGATGACCAACGGCACTGCGTGGAACACGTGTACGTGCTTGGTCATTTCTACTGGCAGCTACAGGTACAAACACAGCGTTATCACTTCCATTGTGCTGTAAGAGACACATGCTTTTTTCCCTACACATTGAGAAACAAGACCAAAAAAAAACAAACAAACAAACAAACAAAAAAACCTCAGCTACAACTGTATGCAAATAAAAATTTGAATGATCATATATAGATACATCTTTAAGACAGGTAAAACTTAAATTTGTAACCAAAATATATATATATATATATGTAATTATATTAAGAGCAATCTTAGCCTTGCCCATCAATACATCATCCTTCACATACATGACTTTGCAATAGCCCCTTAAAAGCCTAAAGAAAATAAGCTCTTCAGGGATTTTCCAGTGTATGCACTCTTAGCAATTCATTTTTACGATAGGTCGATGTAAACTCGTCATTGGGGTAAACATTTTCAGCACTTTCTTTTTCGCATTTAATTGACAGAAGACCCAAAATAAAACTTAATGCCCACCATGCAAACTTAACTTACTCCCCAACTATTATTCGCTTCCCATAAATAATTACATTTAAAAAATAAAACAGATTCCATAAATTGACCATTCGTCTTTCTCACCCAAAACCCACTTTGCTTGGTAAAAGCTGTAAAAAGGTATGGTCGGTGATGAACTAGTGTACTACCAGCCCTTATTTGGTGAGAGGCAATAGATTCCTAATCTCCCTGCCCATTTATTTACTCTTTTAAGTACTTCAAAGGCCCTTTCTAGACAAAAACAATATATTAAAAAAAAGAAAGCCATAATTACAAATGCAAAAAGACAAACTCGAAAAATAATTTAGACAGAAAAACAAACAAGTCCTTCAGTGAAATAATCATTACTACAGAAACTTGCACGTTCATTGAGTTGATTAGATTTGAAGGACAAGGGGTCGTCAGACTTTCCTCCTCATTTAAGTCCACTGTGTTTGGTAGACACCATAAAGGGCAGAGAATGACCAAATGCAGTCAGGCTAAAAGAACAGCACTTTATATCTTTTTATATATGCCTGATGGATATATGAAAGGCCCCCTCTTCTCCTACTGTGTGGACGGGTGTTAAATGAACATCATCACTCTCAGATGAAAATGGAATGAGAGTCTCCTAAGAGCTTCTCTTCTTCCATTTCTTTCCATCCTCATTGCAATGCACTGGACAGTGTCTGTTCTGCAGAGGTCCTCGAGTGACTGAGGTAATGCAGAGGGATAATATTACGCTGAGGGAAAAAAAAAAAAAAAAAAAAAAAAAATCTTTTTTAACCCCCCC
>VURO01035426.1:0-14468 GCA_015108175.1 Pelvicachromis taeniatus | reverse complement strand
TTTTACCTTGGGGGAAAAAAAAAAAAAAAAAAAACACAATTCTTTTGTAACTCCCCCGTGGAGAGAAACAAAGACGAGAAGTAGCGGGACCTGCAGCTCCTCAGAGATACTGGTGTGTGAAATTACTGAGTCCGATGCTCCACACGCTGCCATCAGAGCTGGTACCACTTTTTATCTTTGTATTTCAGCATCATCTGAAGGAAGTAAAGTGGGGGAAAAAAAATGTGAATCAGGATTAATTTGATAACCTGGAAAAAAGGAAAAAAATTATACAAGCGTTTGAACAGATGCCATGCACGTACATCATGCGCATGTTTGGAAAAGGACTCTGCGCTGGCCATCATGGCTGCTGTTCTCTCCTCCAGCTCGCCCAGCTTTTGCCCTCTCTCGTCCAGAGCTATTCTGGCACGGGCAAGCTCTCCTACAACTCCTGATGCGGCCCCCTTCATGCCTTCCATGTTGCCTGGGCCAGGGATGTGCTGCGCCAGGCTACGAGACGCCTTACCTGCAGCTGTTTCTCCAACTAGCAGAGACAAAAAATAGATATGCAGATGGTTTGTTGACAAGTCTTTTCATCTTTCACCAAGTAAATTCTTACTGATTTAGAGAATTTTCCCTAAATGAAGGGTCACCTTTCATTTTTACCAAAGACAGTGGAATAAAAGCCCTAAAAAGGTTCAGTGTTTTACACATAGTACGGGACAGCTAAATAAAGTTTCAAATGTATAGCTAATTACAATAATACAATAATATATGAAACTTCTAATACAAAAGCCTGATGTCTGGGACTGATGAAAACTACACATTTAAAACAACTGCATCAAGTATTCAAATGGAAATATTTAAGTGCACTCTGAGGTTTTGAGAACTACTCGAAGATACTGTGTACTCACAGAGGTCCTCCCTGTCCAGAGACTGAGCTCCTCCTCCAAAAAGACCTTTGAAGAAACCTCTGTTTGGAGCCTCTGGTGTCTCCACTGGTGTAAATAACTCACTGAGCATCTCCTGTGAAAGACAGAAACATCAGTACATGTGTTTTAATACATTGTCCCTGAAGATATACAGACTCAGACAGACTTTTTAAAGCAACCTGATTAAAAAAAAAGGAAAATGTACCTTCAGATCATCTACTGAATTATCTGTAAGCAGACAAGCACTCCACCTTTCTACTGACCTAATTTTCTATAAAGACAACTATGAGAAGTTGTCTTGAATGTTGTCCAATGTTAAAATGACTGCTGTTTGCAACGCAGACCTGATTCAAACAGCTGGTTGACATAAGCATGTGTGCCAACATCACACCAGTTATTTTTTCCTGGTTTAGACGGAGCCCATGTGAGAAGATTGATGTAAAGTGCTATTATTGGCAGAAATCCCTCCCAAACTCTAATTTATTTCTGAAATGCTTACAAATAAGAAATGTGTGCTATATCGGAGTAAATTAAAATCCATATTTAAAGAAACAGTTTTACTGCTGGGGATTTTTCATTTATGCATTTTTCTCTGGAGGAAAGAGCCATGCATACACAGAGAATCAGGTTCTTTCTCTACAAAACTACTGGCATGGAGCTGACTGTGATCATTTATCTGACCTGCAGGTTGTCACAGGTCTCCTGGCTGTAGGTGATCCTCTGGATCTCAGTAGGGGAGGTGAGGTACAAAGCCTGACCCAGGCTGGAGAAGCAGAATGTTCTTGCTATCCGCATGTCTGTGAGCGGCAGGTAGTTGACGTCCAGAAGAGGCCTTAGACTGGGTAAACTGTAATCATGCAAAACACCACACCAAGTTGCTGACATTTATTTACTTTTTCCTCACTTGGTATCTCTGCTTGATCAGAGATTTCAAAATATAAATAACAGCAGACACTAGTAATGATGATACCTCAGAGTCATTATATGCCCGTTAGCGCAGAAACAGGTGATGCAGTTAGCCCCAGCCATCTGCACAACATCAGCCCTCAGCACGAAGGAGGTCTCTGTGATACTGTGTTTGTAGATGCGGGTTTGGGAGGGCAGGGCCACCACCTTGGCCTGTTTCTCCGAACACAGTATGGCAAAGTGAGTGTCCTGGCTCTCCTGTGACGAGGGAGGAGAGGCTGGCCTGCGCTTCCGGCTCTTCTCTTTTTCTTCATCTGAAGCATTTGGGTCATACCACTGCTCAAAGGAAGGGGGCAGCAGAGTTCCAGTTGCATCCAGCAGGGCCATAGTTAAAATGCCTCCTTTGAGCTTGACCAGGGTGCCTGAGAAATTAAGACAATATTTTCAGGTTAAAAGAAAAAATTGCTCATGGCATAATTCAAGGTCAGCTAAGAAGTGACATGATAAGTTCTCAACTGTCTTCTAAAACATGTGCAATTTTGACTTTAGGCTTAGTTTTCCAAAACTTTAAGGTCAGCTGTGTTTACCCTTTGGCTTCAGCAAATAAACCACAAGATAAACCCATCATGTGGATAGCATGTGATGATATCATATTGGAAACCATCTGTGTAGCTTTAGTCTATATTCTTGTCAACTCCTTGTACACACATTTCCACACCTTGATCAACATTTCCTTCCCCCCTGTTCCTTTTCAGCTATGAAGGCTGCTTTGTCCTAGTACTGCTGTTTAAGATCCTAATGATTATCAACAATGGGCACTATGTATCCTCATGTAAATTAAATTTTAAGTTGTTTGTTTTTTTTACCGCAAGACGCAACGCCAACTGGCTGCTGTAATCTCTGGTCTCCACCGGGTGGCAGGCTGAGAGCCACCATCATCACCGAGCCGTGGGTGGTCCCCACCAGCAGACAGGGGCTGACCAGGCTGTCTGTCTTCCTTGGAAAACTCTCACAGAAGTAAAAGGAGGAGATGGCCTCTCGAGATTCTCGGTCTATGCTGGTTACACTTGAACTGCGTGAGCGGGTGAATGAGTTATCCTTGGCATCTGGACAGCAGGAGTGATAACACAAACATAAGGAAATGAGGAAACAATGCATGTAAAAGTGAAAGGGATTAGTAGTTAAACTCTCCACTTTAGCATTTTAGTTCTCCGAGAAACAGAAAACCCCGGTTAGAGATATATAATCTGATGTCAAAGGTTTAACACAGAATACCTTCCATCATATTTATGTACTTTATAGAAATGGAAATCCAGTGCAAAACACCCACAGTAACATCATAAATAAACCCAATGTCCAGTGTAGGAAAAAAAAAAAAAAAAAGCTTTTGACTTTGTGATGCTCTTACAGTTTACATCCAAGGAAGCAGTTTACTTTTCTCCAAATCAGCATTTCTGGAATTAATTCTGAAAAATGTATGTTGTTTTAAAAAATAAATAAATAAAAACAAATGTCTTACTACAGAATCACAAACAAAAAAAACAGCGTCTTTTAGAAGTAAGAATGATCAATGCCTCATTTGAGGCACGTTTTTAACCCCTTTAAAAAGCTAATGAGGGATACCAACATACACACAAAAGGCCTTTTGACATGAGGGAAAGGCTTCAAACAACGGCCCATCTTCACATGGAAAAACTGTAAACAAGAAAACCAACATTTTTAACACCGAGTGCAGTCATGCCACTGGAACTTCCTCAAAAAGAAGGAAACGGACACTGTGAGTGGATTAGTGTTATCTGCCAAATGATTGCAGAGTGAAAGCCACAGTAGTGGAGTGAGTTAGTACCGGTTATCCCACTTCAGCCCAAGTCAGACCAAAGCTGGTCCACTCACAGAAAATGGGGTCTGACTTAGTTCTACAGAGGTCCTCCTTCAGGTTCATCCTGGCTGTCGTCGTTCTTTTCACACAACACAACTGCTTCTTATATGTCCATCGTTGGAACCCACCCTTTTCTTTGAGTTTAAACAGAGACAGTGTTTGTCTGAACTTGCAGTAAAAAAAAAAAATTTTAAAAAAAAATCCCCCACACTTCAGGAACATGACATTCACAACAACATGTTGCTGGACAGTAAGAAATAGTTTTGCAGACCCACTTAAAAGCTAGAACCTAATACAAAGCAGAAGATTCAAATTACAAGATGAACACTTGTAAGAAAATACAAAGGTTCTAAGAAATGTAAGTCATTAGTTTTGGCTTACCCAGGTCAGTCTTTTGCTCACTAGACGAGCTAATTTTCCGTGACATCTTGGCTGTAACAGAAACAAATACCTCTGTTTTATGATGAAACAATAATGTCCTAAAAAGATTGAGATTTTTTTCAAATGTCTTTGAATGTGAATTACAATAAATGATTCAATAAGTATGATTTTTACAGTTTTGTGGCACTGTTTTCAATGTGCACATCAGCGTGCAATCACTGAACAGAACACAATTTTGAGTACAATTTTTAAACGTGGTGATACCAACTGTAAGACAACTGTTGAGGTCACAGTGCATACACCAATTAGGTACAACTTTGACAAGTGAATTGAGTAATACTAATAATTTTGTTAGAATGGCACCTATAAACAGGTGGGACATTATTTAGTATTTGACGCTAGGTTAAAACAAACCTGATGGGCTAAAAGAAGAGAAATGTAAAAAAAAACAAAAAACAAAAACAATCTTTTTTCTTTTTTTTTTTAAAAGGGGGCAGTGTATGGACCCAAGTACCCTCACATGGGTCATTATGTGATAAACGTTCCTGGAAGGTAGCGGTTACTTCCTGCAAAAAGTGGCCCAAAGAGGGACAACTGGTAAACTGGGAACAGGTCTAGCTCTGTTACTGCTGGCCCATGTGATCCAAATGCACTAGAAGAGGTAATGAAACAAATTTCTGAAAACCTTAGCACTGTTTGATAGTACAGTATCAAATAGTACTATCAAAGAGTACTGTTTGATATAAATGTATCATTTGCATAGTTTGGGGTTGGACAGCTGCAGAGATGTATGCCGATCCCTGTTAGACACTGAAAAACATCTATGATACACACATGTACACACATGTATCATTACTGGTACACAGACCAACGGAGAAAGGTGTCTAAAGAATCACATGTTTTTACATCATGGAAACAGGACGTCTGCATTGTTTACATGTGTCAGAAATTACAGCAGGATGCATGACGGCAAGCCACTGGAAGCAGTGTGACGGTCTGGGTAACGTAATGCTTTGAGGTTGCTATGGTATTCATGAAGATGTTACTTTGACACATAACCAACCTAAGCATGGCTACAGACCACATGCAACACTTCACTGTAATAGTAGTTGGCTCTTTTAAGAAGAACAATGCCAAATTGCAGAAAATGTCTCCAGGAACATGAATAGTTGTTGATTTTGCCTCCAAACTTCCAAGAGCTCAGTTCGATTAAACATCTGTGGGAAGTGGTAGAAGTAAAAGAAGTCAGATCTGTGCAAGACCCATCGATGTGAAGAGCTTAAATGATCTGCTGCTAAGATCGTGCTGCCTGATACCACAGGACACCTCCGGAGGTGTCGTAGAGCCCATGTCTCAAAGAGTCAGACCTACAAAGTGGTTTTAATGTTAAGGCTCACTGGTGTATATGTGTAAATGACACTAATAATAATAATAATAATAAGACACTGAACTCTTCTGGAAATAACATTATAATTCGTTGTAATAAAAGCTGATTTTGAGGTGGTGTTTTTGGTTGTTGCCAGTTTAAAGTACAAATCCCCAAAAGTTGTCTGTTGCAGTCAGTGACCACCCTGAGAGAAACCAGGAGAATACAAATGAGGTAGAGAAGCGTCACAGACAACCAATAGAGCCTGTAATGTCAAACAAAGCAAGAGGCAGCTGAGAAATAAGGTAATTACAATTCAGTGAACATAGTTATGCGAAGAGAGGAGGTGGAGAGAGAGGAGGAGAAAAAATAAAAATCAGTGGACAGCCAAACAGTTAACAGTGAACTGAAGCCCTGGAATCAAACACAGAGCAAGTATCTACAGTCCAAGAGAAATTATTTTCATGTTAGTGCTGCAAAGACTGAGGCGAGAAGCAGATTTTCTATGCTTTTGTTTTAGTTTCAAAAAAATAAAACAAGAAAAACAAAACGCACACACAAAAAATATTCCTCAAGTAAAATGTCTTTTTTTTTTTTTTCATACTATATTCTCATCGATGTAACAACAGTCTACAGTATTTTGGTAAAAATCTGCATAGAAAATCTGCACCTGAAATTGAAGAGACATCCTGTCATGCACTTGATCAACAACCCTGATTCATTTCATACAAAACCCCAAAATTATGTGATTAGTGAAAACCGATTTCTTTAATGCAATTATTCCTTTAACTGGCAACAGTATGCACAGGCTTGCGTAGGATTAAGGCACAGTGTGGTTAGAACGCCGTCATTCAGAGAGAAAGAGTGAGTAATCACAAAAAGTACATCTGAAAGATACAGTACCAAAGTCATTGGCAACCGTCTTGGAAAAGCGCCTGCTTTTCAACTTCACTGGAAATAAGGTTAAAAAACACAAGTCAGAGAACTTTAGTCACCGTCTAAATGCTCATTTTTAAAGGGCCATGCACTTGATAATACAATACCCTTCTCTATGAACTTCTGCTTTTTGTCATCATCTGAATTACAGGGCGAGGTAGAGCCTACATGATAAATAGCAGCTGATATAAAAGACGCATTTCAAAATAAAATGATACATTCTGTAGTTCACGCCAAAACTTACCTGAAGTAGGTGATCTGCAGCGGTCCTCTGAGGCATTGGACCCATCGTTGGACTCACAAATCGCTGCAGGAGCCACAGAAATTAAAAATAAAAGTCAGACAGTATTACTCTGCAATACTTGAGCTGTTATTACATGTGCAATAGGAATTAACTGCAAAGGCAATCATACAATGAGCTAATCATTCAATTTAGCAAGTAAGCTGTGCTTCAGTTTACAAATCTACCACAAGTGAGCTCACTAAATGCATCAGCACTGGTTGTCTAGCAGCAAATCATAGGTGGATACTTTAAAGATACTCTCTCAAGTCTGAAATTTGACTCCATCCTCACTGCCAATGTCAAAGAAAAGTCAGTACTGAGCTTTGGAGATTTGGAGTGCTATAATAAAACCAGGGACTGTATCTCTATGAGATCAAAAGGAAAGGCTTAGAGAAGAATAATGACACTGTGGGAAGGAGAGAAAAAAAAAATCTGACACAACAGGACTTACTGAAGTGAGATGAGCGTAGTTTTTTCATAGACTCAGAATACAAGATAGAAAGTCTGGACATGCAAGACGTCACAGTTGGAATGTCTTTACCAAATCACAGAGAGAGATCAACAGTAAAAACAGTGAGACAGAAAAATGCCTGGAAATCTAACTGCAAAACAGAAGAAAATGTCAAGTCTCAGCTGCTTGCTGCTGAATTTCTATTTGATTCACTGTTAAAACAGTATATATTTCCAATAGTGTTCTTGCATTTTGCATAAATTAAAGACTGCTTTTAAAAGACAACCAAAAAAAAATGCAGATAAAAGAGTCCTGCATCAAGCATCAAGCTACTGAGACTAAAAAGAATGAAGACATACAGTGACTGACAGGATGATTAGGCAAAGAGAGAAAAACACAATAGAAGACATGACAGAAACAGCAAGGCTGTAACAAGTAAACAAGGTTTATGTATTGTTTTGTCAGTAAACAGAATCAAAAGGCAGGACTATTACAGCAAAGCGGCTCTGCTCAGCTACAGCATCCATTCTAACATGCATGCTCCAGTCTTTGCTCCTTCCAAATGAACAGATGGAGAATCCGCCAGCGATGCCCCCTGTTGAGGGAGAGGAGCTACTGCAGGGGGCGGTGCTCACAGTGCGAAGTCAGGGCAGCTGCCAAGTGTCAGCTCTGCCTCCCTAACCCACCTCCAACAGCCTCCAAAAGTGTTCAGCAAAAAATAAAGAAATACAAGAACTGTAGCAAACTATTTACTGTATTTCAGTGAGGTAAATGTTATCCAGGTTGACAAGTTCAGCAGAACACAGAGAGAAATCAACAGAAAAAGGAAGAGTGTTTTAACTGGTGGAGTGCAGCTCACCTCCGGATGGCTTTGCTTTACGTGGGGAGCGAGGCTGCCTCTGATAGGGGTCAGATGGGCTGTACAGCTCTGATGTGCCCATATTGAGAAGCAGAGTTTTCTGGAGGTAGTCCACCACAGCCAGACCGTTACTATTTCCAAACACCACACTGAAAGACAGAAAGGTCAAAGGATGCAGTGGAACTGGCTTTATATACTTTTGCACTTCGTTAAAAAACGCTTGGTTACAGTGTTCTTTGAGACAGGATATAATTACTATTTCTTTACCCACACAAATTTAGCACAAAAACGGATACCGAGCTACAAAGACTAGTAGTGGGCCCAAAGTGATGTGACCTCATGTCAAAAGCATCAATTGTATTGAACATAAGAGACTTACAGGCCATAGGAAGAATTGATTGCCAGGCTGGTGATCTGCTGAGGTGGCTCCCCACTCACCCACACCAGCTGGATCACCAGTTCCACCTGGTAGCCCGGAGACTGCTTCAGTGGGGAGCTCCGCACCCTGCATCAAACACACAGCAGGATACAACAGCAGGCTGCAGTTTACACTGGAATAAATTATCATCTCTGGGCAAGCTACACTCTGGATCATCATTTTTATTGCTATTATTATTATTAACACATTTTCAAGATTTTTATTAAGAGGATTATTTTTTCTTGTGTTTTTCATCTCTTCTGTGACAGCCTGCTTTGCAAAAACAGAAGCCAAGGCCAAATTGAAAGAAATTCCATACTGCAGACATGGTATATTGTCTCGGGGGCCGTCAGAGGAGTTGCTCCCTGTTGATGGCTGAGTGGGTGGCTCACTCTCCTGAGGGCTGGAGGAAGCTCCTGGGGTTGGCAGGGTGGGGGTCTGCTCTCCTCCTGGGTCAGGAGAGTCCACGTCGCTAAACTCACACTGCATTCGCACCTCCAAGAGCTAAACATGAGATAAAAAGAAAGAAAGAAAAAAAAGGCTTGTGCTTGTAAATGTTTATCCATTATTAGCCATCCATCGTGATGTTAGGAATAATTTACTCATTCACTCTGTCTGTTTATTATGCCCCAAGCAATTTACCTGAACGACTTCAGTGGTAATTTCTTGTTTGCTGAACCTATAGACAATAACATGAGCAGATACTCCAGCCACGCAAAGCATCCGGCTCTCAGGACACCAGGACAAGGTCTGGATGGCAAATGGGTCTTCATCTACTATATCTGTGTTTGGCTTCTCCTCCTTTCCACGAGCCCTCTCAAACACCTTGGCAGTCTTCAGCTTGTACAGCACTTGAAGCATTACTGTAAAAGGAAAACAAGGACATGATGATTCACTGCAATCAGTGCACTCTTGATAGCACAGGTTACAACAGGAGACGAGGTGGTGATTAATATTGTTTTTATAAGGAGCACTGCATTCAAAATCCAAGCAACTACAATTAGAGGTGGGAATTCGGTTGTGAACAAAGAAACCCAGAAAATCAGTGACGTAGCAGCTCATCCGGTTCACAATCCATCAGAATTCACAGGTTACTGTAATGTGTGAAGTACAGAAAGAAAGTGATAAGTTTTCTTGTCATTGGTGTGCTATATTGCACAAACTAATGACAATTAAAATCGACTGAGAAGTCAAGTAGGCTTGCAAACAGTAATTTTTAGGGCAAAAGTAATGTAGTTCAACACCAAATAGAAGTGTCTGGGTTTAGTAGCATCATAACTACAGGGTCAGTCGTAACTATGGCCATAAAAAGTATTCAAATATGTGAACACTTCAGTATGTCGCAGCAGTAACCATATAACCGATGTTAGGAGACCCAACCACATTTTCCTGATGTGGGAATCCACCAATAGGACCACTTAGTCATTACAAAAAAAGATCATGATTATCACCATCTAATGGGATTCCAGCAGTATGAAACATGTTTGGTAAAACAATATGTATAGCTATCACATGAGTTCTTTCTTTAACATACATGAATGTAAAATGCATCAAGACTGAGAATCTTGTTAATGACTGCTAGACAGTTTAAACTGAAAGAAATTTCAGTTTATCTCAGTAATTCTTTCATGAACGTAATTCTTTCATGAACGTAATTCTTTCATGAAATTCTTTCTTCTGAGTGCATCAGAAGAAAGAATTTCATGAAGCTATGAGTGTAAGAAGATTATGCTAAACGTGCCCCTAAATTTGAGTGAAGACTCATTAGGTGACCAATCACGTGTGGCAGTTTGATCTGTAGATCTCACGCCTTGCTACAGTGCAACTTTATGGTGAGGCATGAGATTAAAAAAAAATTAACAAAACTAAAACAGGGTAACGTGCTGGATATGTACACATATATGCAGATGACACTGCTGTGTGTACAGTAAAGAGTAAAGAAAACTTAAGATAAAGTTGCAACAAAGGTTTCAATTACTTCTTAGAAAAAATCTCAGGAAAACACTGCATCTGTATAAATTTGATGGAAAAAAACAAAACAAAAGACCCTCAAACTTTAATTCATTTTGCTAAATCTTTCAAATATTACAAACAAAAAAAGTCAAACAGACATTTTAGCTGCTGCCAGTACACCACCACCACCACCCCCCCTTCACTCACTTGATGAGCAGAGGCAAAAGTTCAATAATTCAGTTTGTCATTTAGTGCATGAATGCAACTCCTTGGAAGGAACCAGTATAGTAACTTTTTTATTTATGAAAAATGTAAATTAAAGATAAAAAAAAAAAGACTGCTCTTAACAACAAAATACTCACGTGCAGAAGCATCCCAAAATTTGATTGACCCATCAGCATGTCTATTGTAGCAGGGGATAGACAGAATCAAAACAAAACAATAAGACATGAATTACTGAACAAGAACTGGGCATATGTTAAAAAAGTAAGCATGAATCTTTATATTATTACTTTATTCAATCAATACAGACCCTGTGATTATAATCTCAGGGTAACTCTGTGTGCCTTGGCCCCAGTTTCCCCCACTAACGGGCCATTCCTGTTCAAAATAAATAAATAAAAATTAAGCTTCTGTCTGCGGTGAAAACAAATGCTCATGTAAAAATCACATAAATAAGACATTTAAGTAATTTACCTTCTTACTGTAACCTTGCCTCTTTTGCCGACAGCCGACAGAGTAAAGTGCAGGAATAAGTTCAGCAGGACAATCAGCAAAATACTCACAGCAGGTCACCGGTGACTCGTGGATAGTCAGAGGATAAGGGTTTTCAAATATGGGATACCTGTCACAACAATCAGTCACATGTTCACATGAAATATTATACAGCATTATGCTACATGTTTTGACCTGTATGTCAAACTTGTAGCATCTTTTGTTAACATTTATTATTGCAGCTATATTATATTCACTAAAGAATGAAATTTTAACAAAGTCTTATACTCTGTATATTAATATAGCATACTATCGGGTAGGCAATGTGGCCATTTGATGTAGAATCTACATGCACAATATAAAATATCCATGTTTGTTGATGCATACTATTATTAACACAACCACAGTTAGAAAGTTGAATATTTACCCAATCTGTCCGAGGTCTATTACAACTAAATCTTTCTCAAGTAGGACCACCACAGCATAAGGCTCCTGAAAGTCTAGAAACAAATCGGCAGAAAATTAAGATGGATAATGGCATCATTTCAGTTGGTAATTGCATATGCTGTTCTGACTAGTGTCACAGCTCACCATTTGGATATGGAGTTTCACACAGCGTTAAGAAATCCACAATCGGGTAGTCCATCTCCAGAACAGCAGTGCTCTTTCCATGCATCACAGTCAGACAGGCTCTCCTCCCCACCGTATCGTAAGACAGACCTCCACACAGCACCATGAATGGGTCCCTGGGTTTAACAAACACGCATATTTTAATAGCTTCTTCAATAAAATTGAGTTAGTTATGGCAGACGAAAAATTACCAGGTCTACTCGGCGGTAAATGGGTAAAGAGAGACACCCAATTTTACTGTTGTGCTTTCTCTGGAGATTTTTTTTGGCCCAATTTTGATAGAACCCGTGCTGGGAGGGGCCTACTTTTTAATCATTATGAAAACTATATTAATCCCTGTCCTCAAAAGCCTGAGAAAAAAAAATTATGAAATCACTTTCAATGAAACGTTACCCATTTAGTTAATGACTTTGACATAACAGCATCTCTTCAGATATTGCCAGCTGTGTCAAAAATCATTATATTTAACAAGTGTCGTGAGACTGTTGCCCTGTCTAATTACTTATTAGACAGGGCCTTTTCATCAGCATAAGGACGCTGTCAAGAAGACTAGCCTGTTACACAGTCAGAATAACAGGAAAGGACACTTTGAGTACAGGACATGGTTTCGAACTAGCGTCCGTTAAGACACAGGATGGGTGGGAACTACCATCACACTCACCCAGCCCTTGTTGTTTTGTATTCCACTTTCAGGATAGGCTTGCATGGTTCTGGCTTTTTTCCATCCTTCGGCTGCTTTCCTATTGGATTTCAAGATGCAAAAAACCCAAAACAAACCCCCGAAACAAAAACGTATTATATTTGACATTGCGGGAATACAGTACATATGGTGCAGACGTGTACATATGGACATGTCGGCATCCATCTGTCACACAAGTCCGGCCTCAAAGACAGGCGGAACTACACTATATTTAAAGACTTATATATAATTTTTCCATTAATCATGCCTCTGTGAATATAAACAATACAACTGTGTGTATACAACAGCTCCTACCATGTGGTGTGATGATCTGTGCGGGCTTGGCTGGGGTTCGTACATTCCACGTGGTCAAAGTGCCATCGGAGTGGCTGCAAACAAACTGTTTGCCCTCATGGTGCCAGGCGACTGAGTGGATTGCCTGAGAAACCACAGTAGCCGTTTAATAGAGTGTGACACATAATGTACAAGTAACATATGTTTAATAGTTCAGAATAGCAAAGCAACTCTACATCATGGGGAAAATCAGGGTTTGTCTCAACAAAGGTGATACTTGTCCACTGATAGTTTGGGTCTCTTCAAAACATTTATAAGTAATTAGCAAAATACCACCAGACTCAGCATGGCATGATAAGGTTATTTGAGCTGTTTTTCATTCTCTTAAAATGAACCCTAACCCTAAATGTCCATTTCAGGTGTCATTATGAAACTTATGGAAGTTCTTTCATGTGCTACTTAACTGATTTACAAAGAAACCCAACAAGACCAAACATGTTTCTCAGACGACAGTGAGGAACACCAGACAAACTAGTTTCCTCTCAAGAACTGGAAGAAAGGAAAAACAATGCCTTACCTCATCATAAGTGTACCGGTAGTCAGCTTTTTTGCACTTCAAATCCCACAGCACTACTATCCCAGACTCAAATCCAATCAGAAGCTGAAATAACAAGAGAAGCAAAGCAAGCAAGGCTCAGCTGACTGCTGTTATTTCACGTTCCCAATGCATGAATGTATTTATTTTACATTCCCTAGTAGACAGTTATGATTATTGGTTAAGGTGGCATAAGCTGCAGGGAAAATGCTGACATTTTATTTTTCACTTACTATGCAATTATGTAAACACTAGAGTAGCTTATAACAATTCTTTTCAATAGTTAGAAATTTCCTTGTGAGAACAGGCTAAAATATACAAGTATAAACCCTTTGAAATGGCCTGTAAGTGGCAAATTCAGGGACCAGCATATGCGCGTAGGTAGTTTTCTATTTTTGGCTCTATATGATGTGAGAAAGGATATCCTTAATATGGTCACCTCAGACACATATTGTCTGCTGTTCAAACTGTGTTTGCAGGGGGCAGGCCAATAGGAAGACAGCTGGCTTAAATGGAGGCTTGTTCAAGGCCCATCATAAGGTCATCGTTTTCATCTGTAAATAATGCAGAGCTACTCCAAAAGAACTTAACAGTGAGATTCCAGAAATAAAAATCAGATTCATATGCTTCATAGTTATGAGCTATAATAAATGCCCAAATTTTGATAGCAGCAGCATGAAGCCCTGCGCCAAATTGTCAACTAGCAGCACGTTAATATAGTAAACCCAAATGCTCCTAGTTGTTATTGTCGCTGCCTTTTATACAGTCACACTGGTAGCCTACTCTGCGCCATCACTGCAGACTGTCCTATCTTTAGCTCTAGGAAAACAGTAACTGCTGGTTGAGGTAAAACGTCAATACCTATGAGCCAAGGCAGGAATGTTCCCTGCAATTCATTTTATCTAACTAATTATCTCCAATTCACTTAATCAATTAGTGGAACTTTAACTTTCTTGAATTGCAAGCAAGCCTATATTTCTTTTAAAAGACATTAACTTTTATATTGTACAACTGAACAGTCTCTGAGATCCAACTAAAAATGATGGCCATGACTCTAGTCTGATGCTTGAAAGAAAGAAAGAAAGAAAGAAAGAAAGAAAGAAAGAAAGAAAGAAAGAAAGAAAGAAAGAAAGAAAGAAAGAAAGAAAGAAAGAAAGAAAGAAAGAAAGAAAGAAAGAAAGAAAGAAAGAAAGAAAGAAATATCTCCTCCCCT
>VURO01035425.1:6991-30515 GCA_015108175.1 Pelvicachromis taeniatus | reverse complement strand
ATATTTGTTTGAGATAAGCTGCCCCATGTGGTGAGAAAGCATTTGCTTCACTTCCTGATTGATTTCCACCACTTTAACTTCCTGCTTCAGCATTTTCTGATAGAGAGCAGAATCCATGATTCCATCAATTAGGGCAAATCGTCCAGGTCATGAAGCAGCCCCAGACCATCACAATGCCACTAGAAATAACTTTGCAACCCGTATCAGGCGGATCAATTACTTTTTAATGAGGTTTTAAGATTGTTGCATGATGTGTTGTTTTTTGAGATCTTTTAGCTTACTTCACATTGTCACACAGGTTCTATTTACATGATCAGATCTGGCAGTAATCTGGCCTGGGTGTACATTTACTTAATTCATCAGTATTAAAATTTGTTTAATGATCTGAAAGCGGCAAATATTTTTTAAGAGGACTGCAGAGCTAAGTAACAGTTTTTATTTGAACCCAGCCAAAGATCTTAGGTGAACTGCATATTTCTGCTGTTGGCCTGCAGCACAACCGATCACGGTGATCTCGTTTTCAATTTGCAAAGTCCTTTCTCGCAGTTTTACAACTGATTTGTCATTCAAAACGTCTTATAAATCATGAAGCTATCATGCTGATTTTTGATAATGGTAATTGTAATGCTTTATTATGTTTTCCTGGCTCATATTTAATGAACTCACCAGATTCTGTAGCAATATGTTCCTTTCATTTTTTCAAACACATGGATGTTTTGTTTGTGAACGTTCAGTAATTCCCAAATATGAAATACTGAGTAGACTACATATAATCAGCTGTTCGCAGTACTAGCGTATGGAAACATTTAATTCAAAGTATTAATTTGTTCCTATTACTCACTTCACAAACGAAACAGCACATATGCCTAAGGAACATATGAGCTCATCTACCACAAGCTAAATAACAGTCTGCGTGAGCGCTGACCCTTCTGGATGTAAAGAGCCTGTCATTGTTTCACATATTCTCCACATCCATCCTTTTAGTAATATGCCTCCTCTTGTCAGCGTATATTTGAATATTTCATTCAAGACAGATGGAATCCTAATCTTAGCTCCAAGCTGTGGCGTTTTGTCACAGATCCATTTTCCAATCAAGCAGTCTCCATCTTCTCTTCCATTTTTCCTCCCTCGCTCCTCTGTTTTGGCCTCCCTCTGGCTCTGCCAGCCATCACTCACTCATTCAACTTTCTTTTCGTCCCCATTCTTTCTTGGTGACATACTTTGCTGAGGTGCTTCAGCTTGAGATGCCTGAATATTTAATTTTCACCATCATATGTAATGTTGAGGCTAATGAGCATTAACTAATTTAATATCTTGACGAAAAATGTGAAATGTTCAGAGGGAAGAGTAATGACTCATGTTGCTGAAAAAGGATTACTTTGTTGTTAACATAAGCTTCTAGCGACACATTGTAGTAGAGCTTAAGCACTGCTACACTTTATTGCTTATGTTTAAATGCAGAAAAACAATATAAAAAAAAATAGGTGGAAATTACATTACATGTGATAACCGCTCATCATTGTTAGGCTGCCGAGGTGAACAAATGAATGTTACTACAGTGGGTTTCACATTTGCATGTGTTAATTCTTAGCTAATTTATGGTAAGTCCTCAGTGAATAATGAATGTGAAACGACCCAGTAAACCAAGCAGTGCTTTTTAGGCAGGAAGATACATTGGCAGTTTTTCAGGTAGATATTAAGAATCAGCAAATGTATTATTTGTTGACAAGTTCAAAATATCTAAACCTGCAATAACTGATTTAATAACATCTCCATAAAACTTGTGATAGATGCAGAAAGGAAACTAATTCACTTCATTTCTGTAAAATACTGGAGCATTTTACAGTCATTACAACAAGCCATTATGTAATTGTGCAAATTTTCGCTTTTGTATCAATTTATAAAAAGTGTGGCTTACATTTAATTGTGAGGAAAATTGTAATGTTTTTTTTTTTTGGCACACTTTCTACTTACAACAGTTTCTACTTAAAGAAACTTTGAGTAGAAACTTATATCAAAGAGAACAAACGGTCATCAATATGTTCTACATTAATACATTATTTCCCATAAATGAAAGCTCAAAACAGAGGACAAAATCAGCTTAATTAATATAGACAACAGAAGCACTAAGACCGCCAGGTAAACTTTCACCGACGAGTGAACACTGCAAACACAATCATTCTGCCATCAGATAAACATTAAAAAACTAATGCAATTAAAACTTTGTCACGATGACTTGCTGGTATTTTGACCCTGGAATGAGGCTGAAATAAAGCTGCACAGCTTTTTTGTGTGAAAATCTAACTTTTCTCATCATTCCTTAGCCACGCACCCGTAATAGATAAGGGTTTGTTTACCTAACACTCTAATGGGTCATCTCCCTGATGAATGGTTTTACTCACTATAATTAATTATCGCTGCTAAATTTATGGAGGAGAGAAGCATCCAAACAATTACAGCTTTGATTTGTTAATTGAACTTTCGTCCACCTTGCTCTCTGATGGGTGCTGCTTGATATGAGGTGACCCAATGTGACAGATAAAAAACAAAGTCAGGATTAAACTCTCAATGACAAACTGACACGCTCGGGATATATTGCACAAGTGTGATTTCTGTTATATAAAACACATGGCTAACACACGCGAGGTGAATCAAGAGTGACAGATGGCAATTTTTTTTTCTCCAAGTACTCAAACAATACACAAGTCTAAAGTTTCACAGCAGCAGGTCTTTATGTTAGTATGTATGGAATCTATTTGAGTGTGCGTTGCGCGCCTCGATGTGTGTATTTGTGTGTGGGTTGTCACATCCTGTTAATTGCCTCCTTCCTGCTGCTTTAAAAGGTTGTGACTAGCTCACCTCCCAACTGTCACTCTGCTTTCATTATTTACCCATTCAAATGAGAGAAAAATGTTCATGTCGACATTAATGACTCCACGAGAGAGGTAGAAGAAAGACTAAACTAATTAAGGCAGCTGACTCACCTCACACTACTTTTAATTACAGCACACTTAAAAAAAAAAAGTTTTGGCCACTGCCAACAAACAACAAGTGAGGCATGGGGAGTGGCTGGGGGAGACATTTGCTGGACCAGATTTTTTTTTTACCATGCTGTGCTTTGCTGGTTGCTTCTGGAACATAGACAAAAGAAAGGCATCCATCATATACGTCTTATTGATTTACATCTTAAGTACTTGGAGAGATCAACCATTACCCAAACACACAAAAACAAAGTAAAACATCAGTATTGAATGTTTTAAATGACTAAAACATTTAAGAAGCATATTTAAACAAATACATTGAAACCAATAGTTACAATGTATTTGTAACAGTTAATATACACTCATTGGATACTTCATTGGTTACACCTTGCTATTACCAATTTGGACCCACGTTTTTGCCTTCAGAGTTGCCTTGGCACAGATTAAACAAACTGGTGGAAACATTCCTCAGACATTTGGTCCATGTTAACATGACAGCATCAGACAGTTGCTGAAGATTTGTCGGCTGCACATCCATGATGTGAATCGCCTGTTCCATCACGTCCCAAAGGTGCTCTATTTAACAGATCTGGCGACTGTGGAGCTGGTGAGTTTTTTTAGTTTATTTTGAGCATTTAAAAGAATAAAGTAAAAGTGAGCTATATGGATAGTTAACAAAGCAAAATACTCATTAGTTCTGTTAATTATCTGTTCATAAGTAGCTCAGATTCAAAAGAAGTAAGAATAAGTATAAACTTACATGATTAAACCACTTCATCCAAGTATTTCTGGGATGGAAAATGGTACATTGTGGTCATAAAGGTAGGTAGGTAGATAGCCTGTGGGGTTTAAGAAATGCTCAGTTGGCATTAAGGATCCCAAAAGTGTAGCAAAAATACACCACAGCAGACTCAGCCACTAATACAAGGCAGTATGGATCCATACTTTTACGTTATTCACACCAAATTCTGACATTCAGATTATAGTAACTTATCAGACTAGGCAATTTTCCATTCTTCTGTTGTCTAGTTTTATAGAGCCTATGCGAATTGTAGCCTGAGCTTCCTATCAGCTTAAAGGCAGTTTAATGTGGTTCTATAGGGAGCCCTTAAGTAGAGCTAGGGGAAAAAAAGGAAACAAGAGCAATAGATGTCATAACAAGTCAAGACACCTATCAAGGACTGGTGGACATGAATATACCCACAGTGGTTGATTGGGTGAGGAGACACAGGTGGAAACAGTCAAGAACAAGGGGTAAGTTTGTATGTTGTGTCATATTATGAAATAAAGTTTTAAAAAGGTCCACATGTTCTGTTTTCATTCGTGTTAGTTTTATTATCATGGAATATGAAACCCAACGTTCATGTTTGGAAGGACGATTATCAAAATTATTTGAAATCCATTCACCGATGAAAAAATAATCATGAAACAGAGATTTATCAATGAAGCTGTCTTTCCATTTTATCCATTAGCAATTCAAGACAAGAAGAAGGCCAAATTATCTGGGCCAATAAGAATCCCACATTAGAGTATTTATAGTATTTTGTTAATGGCATGTGTGTTTAAAATGAATGGCCTGTGAATGACAGATTCACAAGCTCATGAAAAATGGAGAGGGATTAGATGAAATGGCAATGCAGAACCAGCAAGACTGATCTCCTCTTTGAGCGGAGGTGACTCCAACAGAAGTCCCTGCTAAGCAAATTTATTTCACTAGAGTTTAATGCTGCTGGCCTCTCTCTCTCTCTCTCTCTCTCTCTCTCTCTCTCTCTCTCTCTCCATTGCTCTGTCACCTTCCTCTCTGTCTTGCTCTGTCAACCACTCTCACTCTCTCACTTCCTCAGAGCCCTTTCACAATACTTCCAAGATGAGCACTTTCTACCCCTTAAATCATATCCCTTTATTTGCAAACCCAACAGTTTTTAAAGGCAGGCTTTTAAGAAATTAATCTGGATGTTGAAAAACACCATCGCTAATACGTCCACTGACACTGAGAAAGCACGCCTGGCTATTGAGCGAGTAGTAAATTGCCAATTAGAGGGTAACATTGTACTGCGAAGCCTATATACATTTAAGGGGGTTTCTCTGTTGTAAGACCAGCTGTCAGTCAAACAGCACCTGGGGCAATTTTGTATTTCATTAAGTCATAATTAATGAAGGTAGGCATTATTCCTGTCATGGAGACAAAGAAGCCGGGCTTCCACTGTGAACTACACTTTCTCATTACGAAACCATCTTTCAAAAGGCGTAGTTGGGCAGGTATCTGAAAACACCCTTTGATTAGGAACTCTCTGTTCATGTCACATGTGATAGGCTTGGTGACAAGTGAAAATATGGACTCTATATGCAAGTATATAAGTGGCTTTTTAGCAATACTGTGTATTTCCTTGCAGTGCGTGAGCGCACATGCTTGACGGGAAACTGATGCAATTTAACCCCCGTTTGCTGACCTCTGTCACTTATTTTCCATCCAACAAGTGTCTTCTACTGTGCCTTTTTTGGCTAAAGAAACAGCCCTAGGCAGGAAGATTGGAAAGTTATAACCAGAACAAAGTAGATGGCATCTGTTTCTGTCTGTGCATACTGCCATACGTCAGCGCATCTATGCATCCATGTGTGAGTTTGTTGATGGGTGGTGTAGATGCCTGCCTGTGTCAAAATGTACGCCTGTTTAATTCACACCCTTTAAATTGCATGCCTACTGTCACATTCTTTATCTTTGGCTTTAATCAGAAAACACTGTAGTGCAACTGGAATGTGCAAAGAAAACATACGCACGTCTATGTTTGGCAACGCTGCCTGCATATGAAAATCACTTGTAATCTGAAACATCTGTCCCAGCGTGAAAAGGTTACACGGTGATAAGGTAATTGTAAGACAAGATGTCTACGTTTGTCAAAGTGTTATTTTTGTTTGCTGAATTCTATCTCACGGTGACAGACTGCATTGCTAATAGAAGCAGCATAATGCACAGTATGGATCATAAGTTTTGATTGTACTCGTAAAAGTAAATAAGAAAGCAACTATAGAAAAGAAATGACATTTACAGTCTTGTTTCTTTCTGGTTCTCTTAGAAGGAAGTTTGCTGATTACTGAAATAAAAGAATAATGCCTTTGTTGTGCACCCTGCGCAGGTTGCCAGTCTGTCATAGGGCTAACACAGGGAGAGATAGGCAGCCATTTATGTTCACAATTAATTTTTTAGAAAGACAACACAAAAAAACAAGCTGGAGTACATGAATAGTAAAATAATACTCTTTTACTCCGGGTCACGAAGAACATGCAAGCCTCAGCCTCATAGATTCAGCGGATTTGAATCTATGATATCTTCTGAGGCAGCGCCACTATGATAAAGATCATGCTGTAATAACTGAGATGTAAAACCAGTGACTGATTATTTAAATATCCAAAGGGATCGTACACACAGAAAGTAAATTCTGTCCATAGAAAGACATTCAGGAACTTCAGCTGACAACGGGCGATGTAACCATTGGTGACACGACCTGGATGGGTCCCCTGAGTTTTATTTCCCCAATTTTGAGTTATGCAATTGAAGCAACTACCAATGACAAAGCAAGATGCTAATGTATTTAACAGGGGGTGGTAAATATATTAGGTTACCTAGGCAACCAGATCCTGGAATGTCCATTAGTGACCAACTGTCAGTAAAAGAGATACCACTGGATGCCATTGCACAAATGTTCTGTAAGTACTCCTTACTGGGCTTGGTTTAAACTCTTATACACACACACACACACACACACACACACACACACACACACACACACACACACACACACACACACACACACACACACACACACAAATGGTCTTGAAAACAAGAAGAAAAAGAGTTGAATACCAGACATATAAAATTTATGTGAATATTTTGTGAGTTAAAAGTATTTTTTGACCTCACCTATTGTTAAGCAACTGACTAATAATGTAATTGCATTGAACAAATTAATGGCATAGATTTTTTCCAATCAAGATGAATTTTTCCAACTTTTCTTCCAAGTTTCTTTCTTCCAGTTTTTTGACCAATCACACCACAGCATTCGGCAACAACTGCGCTGATAGCTCAAAAGTGCACCAATACTAAATACATAAAACAATATATGAATAGTAAAATAATACTATTTTACTTCAGACCCACAGCTAGACGCTGCTCCGGGTCAATCAGCTCTCTGAAATGATTCCTCTGCCTTCTCAGATGTGGTCCCAACTCTGCCAACAGGAGCTCATACTGCCCCGCTGACATCCTGAAATATGTACGAAAGCGGCCGTCATACAGCTTCAGCTCCTGGATCAAACCATGAAACTCTTCCTGCTGCACCCTCTCTGGAGAATTCGGCAAACCCAGAATCTCCTCTTCTTCTTTTTCTTTTTGTAGAAACATCAGGACCTGCTCATCATCACTTGATGTCAACTTAATTTTCTTTGTTTTTGATGATGAAACACAACGCTTTTTGTTTGTATATATACATTACACGCAGGTCGATGTGTAAAGGCCGTTATACTTAAACTAAGATAACTGAATGAATTTCCTGTAACAATACCCTACACCTTTAGAAAATAACACCTTTCTACTCTAAATGTCTCACTGAACCAGTCACATGCACATTCATATGACCCTCTTATCTGTGCCTCAAAGCTTTGTCTCGCATCCACACAATGGATTCATTAGGATCCAGTATGTTACCCAAGGTACTTCGACATGCAGGCCAGACCTTCTAACTGTTAAGTGACCCACTATACCACCTTTTGCCCATTTGATTTGTTTTTTCTTGAAACAGCCAAAATGAGCTTGCACACCCTTTCACTGCTGCGTACTGTGACAGTGTGATTTTTTTCCCACAGTCTTTGCCCACAATATTTAACCTGCACTTCAGATTCCATTCTCAAGTTACAGACAGACAGAAACGACTCTTGTGAGTTCACAGTACTACACAAACATAGACAGTAGCAGGCAAAAATAATGTCCAATGCATGAGCTCACACTGGCAGAGGCACACACATACACACAATGCCCCTTTATCTGGACAGCTTAGCAGCTCTGTGGACATTGCATTCACTCTTCAGTGATTAAAGGTTTATTTTATGCTCTCTGCTGCCAGAGTGAAGATATTGGATATAGTATATTCCCACCAATAACATTGTATCAGAGTGACTGTGAATGAATGTGGTACACAGGAGTGCATTTGAAACCCTTTGAAATCATATTCTATTACCTATCTGACAGTATATTAGGAACATTGTAAACTTCCTCTTGACATTGGGCGAGATAAAATTTCAATCATGTTTATACTCAGTAAGGCTATAGTCAGTCTCAGCAGCCTTCTTCTACTCCTCTTTTTCCATTGTTCCCTGCCTCGATCCTCTCCTCCTTCTTCTTCAAAAGAAAAAAAAAATCTGGAGTGGCATTTCTTTAAATGATGAAATAAAACAAGATGAAACATTCAAGATACAGCGTATAGATGTGCAGCAGCATATTTATGCAGTGAGAGAGAGAAGGAAAAAGAAAAAAGAAAGATCTGTACATAGGCACTACACAAGTTAATCAAGATTTGCATGTTTGCCCTCCGGCTCTGTGTCGGCTGCCTCCAAGATTTAAATCTCACACAAAGTCTAATATTTACACGGGGGTAAAATGTTTAGAGCTTCTGTCAAGGTTGCAAGCTTCTTCTCAAAATTTTGAAAGGTGAGACCTGAGGTAATCTTCTCGCAAGTGCGATAGAGGTAGACGACGGGAGAGAGAAAGAGCGACAGAGAGAGAGAGAGAGGAGTGTGTGGGAGCGGTTAAAAAGCAAAGCAGGAGATAAATGCGCATTGTTGTCGCTTGCCAGCAGAAAAGAAAAGTGAGGGGAAAAAAAAAATCTGTGCTGCAGTGGAATTTAGACTGACAAGTCAGATGTCAGTGGCAGCACCGCGGATCTCGTCCTCGGTGTTTACATAAGCAGTTATTCCTAGTTTTGAAAGAGTTATTGTCATTGATTGGATGAAAACAGCAAAGTAAATGTCAAGGTTTCTTGAGGTCTGAAAATGGTGTTTATCAAAGACATTGTGCAAATGAAGATGTTTTAGAAATTGCTTGAATAAGTAAACACACCTTTTAAAATTACACACGCACATGCACAAATGTAGATACAGTAAAACTATCCTTCACTCTCTGCGTTTTTTTTTTTTTTTTACTTCCTGGCATCTGCTGTTGTGGCCATTAAAAACCCCTCCATAATTGAAAAACAGCTTGTAAAGAAACTGGCTTTTAATGTGTAAAACTTGTGAATTTATAATATGAAACAACAGCTCTCTGGCCAATTCATCAGTAATAATGTTCTGTACTGTCTGCATGTGTGTTTCCACCTCTGCTTCAGTGATTAGCATTTATTTACAAGACAGAGAAAACGGTGGTTTTGAAAGGCTAGAAGAGCCATCTCACCAATTAAAAAAAAACAAAACATGTTCAATTAAAATTGTAGATAATGATTAAACATTAGCTCTCAGTTTATCGGTCGATCTACATCCCTACCCTCACCTATGGTCACGAGCTGTGGGTAGTGACCAAAAGAACGAGATCGCGCATACAAGCGGCGGAAATGGGCTTCATCCGAAGGGTGGCTGGACTCTCCCTTAGAGATCGGATGAGAAGTTTGGCCATCTGGGAGGGGCTCAGAGTAGAGCCGCTGCTCCTCCACATCGAAAGGAGCCAGTTGAGGTGGTTCGGGCATCTGACAAGGATGCCTCCTGGGCGCCTCCTGGGTGAGGTGTTCCGGGCATGTCCCACCGGGAGGAGGCCCCGGGGCAGACCCAGGACACGCTGGAGAGATTATATCTCTCGGCTGGCCTGGGAACGCCTTGGTGTTCCCCCGGATGAGCTGGAGGAGGTGGCTGGGGAGAGGGAGGTCTGGGCTTCTCTGCTTGGGCTGCTGCCGAAGATGATTAAACAATTAGTAACACTACCTAACAGTGCATTCATGCTATCTTGTGGATTTACAACATATAGTAAAATACATGGATGTCGCTTCTGGGTCAGAAATCTGCCTTTAACCTGCATTCTACTGTAGGCCATCAGATGGTGATAGCTGTGGTGACACAAAGGTTTGCAGTCCTATAAATGTCTATGGATAAACAGCTTAGAAGTTTCAAAGATCAACAACGGATGGTGCCATGACAGCTACGCCCCTCTTTTGTTTTGTCTATGATTGGCAGTTTGTGGAAGTTGCAAGAAGAGACACTGAACATTAAAGGGGTCGAGTCGAGTAGACATGAATTCAACGATTCAAAGTTGCAAAGTCACAGTGAAGGACATTAAGTAAAAATGCATGTTGTTACAAGCTACATATGTATGCCACATTCAATAAAATGTGATTAGATCTTAAACTGCCCATAAAAAGCTGAAATTACAGAAGCATTTCAGGAATCATGCAAAGTATGTGACCTACTGTACTGGCATTAATCACTTTCTGACTGCCAAAGTATCGGCGTATTTCTGCTGTATGCATTTGTCACATGACCTTTGTCTTGTACGCTGTGGCAGTCCCTCGAGGGGACATAACATCGTTTGATCTGAGAGGCTGATTCAAATACTGAGAAGTAGTTAATAAATTACTCAGTTAAATACCACGTGAAAGGGGAAAGTAGTTATTACCATGTCATGAAAACAGCATGTAAAACGGCCTCAGAGAAAAAGAGAACACCGCTACAGTTCAAGAGACAGAGCCATTTTATTTTATTCAGTGAAACTGACAGACCTGAATTTTTGGTTTTTGCTCAGTCATGGTGGGAAAAAAACCCCCCCAAAAAACCAGGACTCATTCAAGTAGTTAGCTAGCACCCATGCAGTTCCTCCGTCCGAGGTGTTGGGCCTGAGCTGGAGACGTTCGTGAGACAGCTGTCATGCAGAAAGAGTTCAGTCCGCAGCGCAGTCCAAACACACGTCAGTTATAATCGGTGCAATTATACTGAATTACAGTAAGCAATCCTTGACCAACTCTAGAGCAGGATAATCAGATAGTCACATACTATATGGAGACTGCAGGCTCAAATATGGCCGTGGCACGTGGAGCACAGCACAGCGACAGAGGACTCCACCGTGCACCTGTGCTCTGGTCGTACTCTTTATTCCATGAGAACTCGACTTCCACAAAGAACAGTCAGACATCTCATCTGTATTACGAACACATTTCTTGGTTCAACACAGTCTCACACTTTCCTGTCACATTACATCAGGTCATGTGAAACAAAGCAGTCCAATAAAATGTATCAGTATCTTGCGGGGGCAAACATTATCAAGCCTTTCATGCTGTCAGTTCAGTGTGTGCTGAATCTTTGTCCTGAAGTCAGTCTGCGAGCGTTAGTGCAAATGGAGGAATAAAAGACAGTCCTGAAAGGAGGTAGTCAGACATGTTTTGTTTGTCAGTACAGAGTAACCGGAGGGGTGGAAGTTTGTCAAATATGTGTTAAAAAAAAAGACGTATAAAAAGAATGAGAATCAATATTTTATCCTAAACAGCTTGGCCCAGATACGAGAATCTGTTTGGACCAGTATATGTTTGTGTGGCCTGTAGAAGTCAGTGAGTAAATAATAAAGATGAGAGAATAATGCATTTTTATTTTGAATTGCCACATGAATCTTGTTTTCTTTTTGTATTGAGGCTAGACAGGATTGCTAGGAAAATGGGAAATAGGCGCAAAAATGTATTGAAATGTGCAAACATAAATGGCAATACAGTCTATAACGGCAAAAATAGAGTTTGTACAATCTAACCAGCTTGAAAGTCATTATTTGGTGTGACCACCTTTATTCTTCAGCACAGTCTGAACTCTCTGAGGAAGCTTTCTTGTTGTTTTTTTTAAGTAGTCTTTGGGAATAGTTCTCCAGGCATCTTGAAGGACATTCAAAGCTCTTCATTGGCTGTTTGCTGCCTTTTGTTCTGCTCTCTGTAAAGATGATCCCACACTGCTTCAGTAATACTGAGGGTTAGGGTTAGGGCTCTTGGCAGACCACTTCATGACTGTTAGTGTCCCACTGTGTTTTTTCTATCCAGGTATGTTTTTATTGGATTGGCAGCAAGTTTGTGGAACATTGCCATGTTGCATAACAACCACTGCCAAGCGGATGCTTTCTAGTAGGCACTGCATGGGGGAGCCTCAACAATGTTTTACAGATGGTTCCTAACCTCCTCCGTATGAACAACAGGTCTGATGGATTCATCACTCCATCAGACCTGTTTCACTGATTTTCAGTATAGTTCTCGTGTAATTTGACATACCTCACACTTTTCTCCCCTTCCTTAAGAGTGGCTTCTTGACAGCCAGCCTTCCACCGAGACCATTTATGATGAGGCTTCAGTGAACAGTAGATGGATCGACTGAGGGGTCTGGTGCATCTCTCAGGTCCCGTGTCAGGTCTTTTCTTTCCTATTTCTTAAGGAAATTACTTTCAGATAGTGGTCATCTGCTTGAGATAGTTCTTTTTTCATTCGCTTGTCCAGTGGAGAACTGGAAAGTCTGCCTGTTGGAAACCTAATATAAAGAAATGAGCTGAAGACTTTTGCACATGCAATGTATTTCAAGTCCTAGCATATTCAACCTTCCGCCTGTCCTCCTCTGCCTGTTCGATTTAGTTGCCATGACAACGGCCATTACCTCTTGATTGGAGATATAATGTAATCTAAACTATGAGCCATTTATCTGCTGTTAACACAGCAGTTGCAGCACTAACAGCAGTCAGAGTCGGACAGCCATGAACGAAGAATGAAACAGAGTCATTACAGTGAGGAATACCCTACACTGTACTGTGCATTCATGGCTAATAGAAACAGCGAACATGTTAAAGATCACACCTGCAATGTTAGTGTGAATGTGTGTTTATGTCCACAGCTTGTTTTGCAGAGTGAAACTCTAAATATCACAGCTCAGATTCTAGTGCCAGCTACACCTGGAGCACACAGACGAGAAGATAACCACTCCGGTTCAGTTTGTGCTCCGGCTTCAGATCTTTGCGATGAACTAGGCCGGGGCAACATCAAATCAAATCGAGAGCTCGCTGTAAACAAATGTACTGTGATGTTGAATCGCCTGGACTCTGCCAGTCAAGCCCAAAAAGATGAGCTGCTTTGAACAGCAGCTGCCATTTTGTGGAATTCAATCAAAGCCGCGGCGTTGCCTTGAGGGGACAACGCAACACCTTATGAATCCTTAAGAAAACAACATTGAAAAGTCTCTGTTTTCCCTGCTAACAATTTGACGGGCTATGTAAAGCACTTGCTAGGCTACTCCAATTAAGCTGAGGGACAGAATAAAGGGATCGCTGCATAGTACATCACAACCCTTTTCTCATTTCCTCGCGTCTTGTCCCACTCCCCCCTCCCAAAATGTGTCACTGCGAATCAATTCCAGCACCACTATCCTCGATATGCAACAAATAAAAAGTGACTGACATCAAATTATTTCCATGCTGATAGATGTTACACTAGCTTTGTCAGTGTTGTCACCTCTTTGGAGAGATCTTTTCTAGTTTAGAATAATTGAAAGAGTAACTGAATTTTCAGACGAGTCAAGAATTGGAGGAAAAGTTGGCACGGGCTTGGTTTCTTTGCTTTCTTTTTCGTCTTTTATCGTCATCATTTCATTCTCTTTCATTCGAGGGGGAAATAATGATATTGGACTGCCACGGGAAAGAAAAAAATAAATATGAAAAGAAAGGAAATGAGCATTGTGCAACATAAAATATGACTTCAAAGTCATGACACTGACAAGACAACAAAGCCGCACAGATTGAGGTACTACACACCTGAGGTTAGAGTATTCGTCATTAAAGGAGAAAAATGAAAAAAAAAATGAAAGAGTTAAAAAAAAAACGAACGCATGGCAGCAGAACAGCGACAGTATGAGATGTTGACTATTTTCTGTTATATTGCCCTGGTTTCCCCGGAGTCAGCTGCCAAAAGAGTTGTTTTGATAAAGGGTATGAGTGATGCTTTTTCAAGGACAGTCCTGTGCATAGAATGCGCCGTCTAGATTGCATTTAAAGACGGAGGACAAAGTTCATGCTGTAAAAAAAAAAACATAAGTACACGTAAAGATATAACACTACAATAGGAGCCCAGTGGGTGCAAGTCTATTACTTATATGCAAAATGAAAACCAATTTATTTAGTTGTATTACTTTCATTTATGAATTTATTTCTTTACAATAGTAATTCCTTGCTGTTGGTAAAGCCTTAATTTTAGAGGTAGTTTTCTTAACCATGTTAATTTCAACTGCATAGCAGATGGCAACCTTTTTCTCAGTGATTTTAAAGTTACTTTCTGCCATCACTTCTTGTTCTATGTGTTGCATATATCTCTATAGCTGGTTTTCATGTTGCAAAATACATTTTGCACTCATCAGATCCAACCGAATGTACTGGATGACTAATAAGGAATGACTGAAAAGAAGTGTAAAATTAAAAGTGCTCAAAACATTCGCTGTAGTACACACACACACACACACACACACACACACACACACACACACACACACACACACACACACACACACACACACACACACACACACACACACACACACACACACACACACACACACACACACACACTTCAGTAGTGTGAAAAATGTAAGTAAGTCTCTAGGGAAATGTGTTTTGGGTTATGTGGCACATTTGAAAAAAGCAAATCGTTCATCCTGTTGAAAATGATTCCTACAGATATGGGTAATAGTCAAGGGCATTTGATTAGCAGCAGCAATAATTTATTAAACAGATATTTCAACAGAAGTATTTTTTTTTGTTTAAAACCTAATTTACCATTGGCTTTAGAAACTGTACTCTACGTTCCCTACGTTAGCAGAAATAGCTTCCAGTCTCTGACATGAACTGGTCAAGTGGTCGCTTTGACCACTCTTCCATTCAAACATTTTGAGGGTTTTCCTTGAATGTAACGCCCCTTTTAAATCCTCCCACAACATTTCAGTGAGATTCAAATGTGGGCTTTGACCTTTCTAAACCTTTTTGAGGCATTCCTCTGTGGATTTGCTAGTGTGCTTAAGATTGCTATCCTGTGAAAGGTCTACTTTTGTTCATCTTCATCTCATCAGAATTCATAGTCTACCACATAAAACCACCATACTTCAGAACTGATATGAGGTTCTCCTCCTGAAAAGCTGCGCTGGGTGCGTTCCAAAAACTCATACTGTTTAGTGGCCAAACAACTTTATCTTTGATTCACCTGTCCAGAGCACAATAGTCCACACTGTATTTATTACCAAAACTCTACATTTGCTCTAATATTCTTCTTGGACAGAAGGCCAGCTCACCTCCCATGCAGGATACATTTGTGCAGTCACTTTATGATTATAGTGCATCTACTGAATGACATTTGGAGACTTGTTTTTGCATCAAACGTGGGCTCTTTGGTTCAGTTTTCTTTCCTTAAAGTGGAAAGATTTATTTAATCCTTTGCCAGACACAGGTGTTATGGTCCCGGCAGGCGCTATTTTTTTCTTGCTCTCGCTTTTTTCCTTCTCCCTCTTTCTGTTTTGCTTCATGTACTCAGGTTGAGTTGTGGGCAGGCACTCTGGTTTTCAGCCATGCCCACTGCCTACTGAGCCCACCTATCACCTGTGCGGTGTTGATCAGGGCAAGTAACTGGGTGCTCGAAAGGAAACTCCTCCTTGAGTTCAGTATTTTCCACTTAAAACACAATCTAAAAAAATGGAGTTGAAATAAAGCAATAATAAGCTGGTACTGATGAAACAAGAAAAGGTAGAAACAGAATCAGAAGGACTTTATTGTCAAATGTTGAGCAGGTTTACAACATCAGGAAATTGCTACGGTATTGCGATATTATGGGCAATACTTAAATAAACATAGAATAAACATAGAATAAAAAGGGCTGAGCAGATTGATATATACATGTGTGCAGTTGAAGTGGAACCGGAGCAGCGAACACGAAACAGGGTCATGTGTTTGGCTTAGAGCCAGTGGTGGCAACAGTCTTGTGCTGATTGTTCATGAGTCCAACAGCAGAGGGGAAGAAACTGTTCCTATGGCGAGAGGTTCTGGTCCGAATGGACCGGAGCCTCCTGCCTGAGGGCAGCAGGTCGAAGAGACTGTGACCAGAGTGGGAAGGGTCGGCTGTGATCTGAGCTGCACGCCCCAGTGTCCTGGAGGTGTCCTGGTCCTGCAGAGATGGGATTCTGCAGCCAATCACCTTCTCAGCAGAACGCACAACACGCTACATTCTCCGTATGTCCCTGGTGGTGGCTCCAGCATACCACAAGGTGATGGAGGAAGTGAGGATGGACTCGATGATCGCAGTGTAGAATTGTGTAGCCAGATGGGCTACTCTCTCTCCCTCTTGTTGCTTCATTTCTCTCTCTCTTTCGCGCTCGCTCTTTGCCGCTCCACGACTTGGTTAATTGGGAGCCCACCTGCATATTGATTGCAAGGTGGAGTCAGTCTGCATAAAGAGAAGCCGGGTTTCTCCTGGTTGATTCCTCCCATGCTTTCTTTTGGGTGAAACGCAGCAGTAAATGCAAGCACATTGCTATGGCTCAAACCATGAGCAGAGTATATGACAGCTACAGGTAGGCTCTTATTCGACCTCATTTTGCCTTGAGTACTGGGACTTATAGTGATATTTTCCTGGCGCCGCTGCAGAGCAGCTGTGTTTTTATTTTACTCTAGAGAAGAGGTGCTCTTCATAAGCTGCTCCTATTATATTTTCCTTTATCAGCCCTGGTTATTCTTAAATATTAAGGTTATATCCATTGTTCTAGGGTTCAATTGCCACTGTAACCGCTCCCTGGCGGAACCACCTGATCCTAATCAGAAGTGAGACGCCTGCTTGGTTAACGTGCCAGGGCTTCTCCTCCACGGAGCTGCTATTTTGCCTTTTCTTGTTTTGTTCTTTTTAATTCTTTTTCCCTCTCCATACTGGACTATTGTCTGCACTCAAGCTTCTGTGGTTGACTGGAGCGGTCTTCCACCACAACCTGTGCTAGCACTGGAAACCATATATTGCCTCTGCAGGCTTCTCCCAGCTCCAGGGAGTTATATAGAGCGGTAGTTGAGACTTGGATGCTTAAAGCCAGCAAAAGTTGTGGTCTAATTTGTGGGGTGCAAGTTGTCCAGTGTGTGTGTTGTTTTAATGTTTAGAGTTGTTTTTTTTATGATATGCAGCAAGCCTGAGGCTCAGTGCCCTTTCTTTTTAAAATCCTTTTAATGTGTTGTTCTGTGTTTTTATCTGTTTTTAGTGAATGGAGGACGCGCCAGTGGCCTTGGGACCGTCGGTGGTGGGTTGTTTGTTCCACATTTTCTTTTGTACAGCACTGGGTGTAGGCTGCAGTGTTTTTGTGATTTCTTTTGGTTCCCCAGCCGCTGGTAAGTCCTAGTTCAGTGTTTGTTTTATTGTTGTTTAGGACACTACTGGTATTAAGGCTGCATTTAGCCTTTTAAATGTTTTTATATATTTTGTTTTTATTATTTATTACAAATAATTTTTTATCTTTTATACCTATTAATAAAAATCCGTTTTAATAATTGAGCCAACCTGCCTCAGTGTGCATCTTTGAACCTGTGCGACCTTTTTCGTTGGTTTTAAAAGGTTTTATATTTTCTGGGGGTGAAAATTCCCCCAGTGGCGTTGTTGTGTCATCATTTTAGTAGTTTTTTTTTGTTTTTTTAACCCTGCTGACCACTTGGTCACAATTGTACCATCGTCCGTGTTGGCAGGTTGAATTTCTTCAGCTGCCTCAGGAAGAACATCCTCTGCTGGGCTTTTTTCTGAGTTTGTCCAGTTCTCAGTAGAAGGCGGCATCAGGGAGAATTTCATGGTTTGTTCCAGGAGTTGAAACTCTGTTCAATTTAACTCAATTCAGTTCAGTTTGACTTGAACTGAAATGAAGAGAAACCTGTATGGGAGAAGTATGCTCACTCTTGCTAGTCCCTGTCAGTACTCTTGCTGCAGTTTCAAGGATCAATTGAAGGCTTTTCAGGGAGTTTTTAGTACATCCTCATAATAATTAACTTTTTTTTTTTTTTTTAACTAGTCTGAGACTGTACTGACTTTCTAATTTTGGAGATACTGTGCAAATGGAAGAAAGCATTTGCACAGTAATGCTTTCTTCCAGGATATGTCTTTCAATGGGCATGTTTTTAATATGCCCATTGAAAGACATATCCTGCTCAAAAATCATTCCAAGGTTCCTCATAGTGTTCATGGACACAAAGGTAATGCCATCCAGAATGAGCATCTGGTTAGATATCATTTCTAAGCTTTTTTTCTAAATACAATAACCTCAGCTTTGTCTGAAGTTGGAAGCAAGAAATTAGAGGTCATCTTGGTCTTTATGTTTTGCATGTCTGCAGTTCAACTAATTGGTGTGTGTTATCTTGCTTCATGGATAGATAAAGTTGGGTATCCTCTGCATAGCAGTGATATGCCTGTGGGAAGCATGTATAATGTAAACAGAATTGGTCCTAGCACTGAACCCTGTAGAACTCCATAATTGACCTCAGTGCGTGAAGAGGACTCTCCATTTACATGAACAAATAGGAGTCTATTAGATATGATTCAAAGCACTGCAGCACAGTACCTGTAATACCTACAGCATGCTCTAATTGCTGTAATAAAATATTGTGGTCAATAGTATTGAATGCTACGCTGAGGTCTAGCAAGAAGAGCTCAGAGATGAGTCCACTGTCAGAGGCCATAAAAACATTTGTAACCTTCACTAAAGCCGTTTACCGTGATTAGCTCTGAAACCTGACTGAAACTCTTCAAATAAACCATTCCTCTGCAGATGATCTGTTAGCTATTTGACAACTACTCCTACACAAATTTTTTTTTTAGATTAAAGGAAGGCTGGAGATTGGCCTATAATTACCTAAGATAGCTGGGTCCAGTGATCTCTTTATAAGTAGTCGTTTGACTACAGCTAGCTTGAAGGCCTGACATGTAGCTGACTAATAGAGTAGCTAGACACAGCTAGAGCAGTGTCTAGCTGTGTGTCTTAGGCAAAATAGTAGTATTTTACTATTTGTACTCAGTATTGATGTGCGTTTTGTGCTAAATATTGCCAAATGCATTCGTCTGATTGGTCAGTTCTGTTTATCGATCACCGATCAAAATGACTACAAAATGTCAGTTATGTGACATTTTCTTTAGCATATCATCTGTATATCTAGTATTTGCTTGTTCAAATATAACAAAACTGCAAAAAGTTTCTATGGGATGAGCCAAGGTTTTCATACTACTGTGTACAAGCAATCTAAAAATTGTGGTTGTACTAGAAGTGGTACACAAAAAACTACCTTGAAGTGAAGAGCAGCCAGATTTGAATAGCAATGTCGCACATTATCTAATCCCAGCTCCAATATATATAAATAGAAAATGTTTTTTGGGCATTGCAAATTACTGCTAGTGTACAAGTTGTACATTATGTAAAAATCTTGTGCTTTTTCACCACAGAGCCCTATCCCCCTAACCCTCAACAAGGGTGAAAAACAAAAACATCATGTTTATGCTTCAGACACCTTTATGCTCCAGTTACCATGGTTTTAACTTTTATACATACTTTTGATTAAGAACGGCAGTATTTATACTTCAGTTACCAAGGGTGCTTCCAATTATTCAAATAGCCTATGTCAGTGGTTCCCAAAGTGGGGGGGAAGCCACATCTGAACTTCACTCTGACGCCTCTCTTTCTAAATGGAGGGACAGTAACTGTGTGTGTGTATATGTAAGCGTATTAAAAACTGCAGATAGTAAGATTAACAGCAACAGTATTTTATTTACACCTTTGACGATGTGTGACATGCAAAAACAGTAAATGCAAAAAACGAGTTTTTGAAAATCTCCACCTGTAATTGCCTGGGATGGGATACAGGTGCGATGCTGATGGCCCAACCTGAGGTTATGACCACCGAGGCAACCCGAATACTCCCTGGATACTGTTCCCACGGACTATGACATATTGAGATTTATTACAGCTTGATATTAAAACTTCTCTGTATATTATCCCTTACGTTGTAAAAAAGCTGTCTTGTCAGCTGCCGGGAGATGCGAGAATTGCATGTCTGATCTCCTGACGATAACTAATTGCGACAATATGAAGAATCAATAAACATGTTCCTGTGGGATTTCTTATTTTAGTGCCCTTCAGTTCAGGAGTGAGGTGGTGAAGAGGCAAAGAAAGAGATTCAGATGAGGTGGAGAGAGTAGTGGTTGAGGAGACAGATGAAGAAGATAAAAAAATAAATAACTAGAAGAAATTAAAACATACATATACAAATATAAATATACATGTAAAAATGTTAAATGATAAAATATTGTTTGAATCAGAAACTGGTAATTAAATTCACTTAATCATCTGCAAATGTGAGTATCTTTGTTAAAGCACAACCTGGTTTCTAGAGCATTCAGGTATGTTAACAAAACCCCAAGAAGAAAACATAGTCCATCATTCAAAAGTGAGAAACGATGCAAGAGAAAAAGGAGTGGATGACCCACCAAAATTACCCCAAGGTCAGACCGTACAATGCTCAGAGAAAGTACAGAAATCCCAAAAGCTACATGTCAGTTAGCACGTTAAATGGTAAACTCCAGTGGTGCAGGGGTGATGATTTGGGTTTGTTTTCATGGACACCTTTGTATACTAAAGTTTTCTAGAGTCAAATGTCTATCTGTCTGACAGCTAATATTTGGCCTAAATTGGGTCATCAGCAGGACAATGAACCAAAGCACAGCAGTAAATCTACAAGAGAATGGTTGAAAAAGAAAGAATCAAGGTGTTGCAATGGTCCAGTCAAAGTCCAGACCTCAAGATCACTGAAATGTTGTGGTGGGACCTTAAGAGAACTGTGCTTAAATGAATGACTGCAAGCCTCAGTGAGTTGAAGCAAGGTTGTAACAAAGAGAGATTCTTCCACAACAATGAGCAATTCTGATAAAGTGTTACAGAAAATCCTTAATTGAAGTTATTCCTGCTAAAGGTGGTTCTACAAACTGTTGAATCCCTTTTCAGACACTGCTTCTGCATTTTGTCTTAAAAAAATAAACACCTGCCTACTGTATATACTATAAGCAGGTGTTTTTATTGAATTCATTTATTTTAGTCAGTTAGATGATGCATAGTTTTTGCACTTACTCCATAGCAGCTGGAGAGGTGGCCCTCTGGGGCACGAGTTAGCTGAGAACACTATCACACTAAACACATTTGCAAATACAGTGTGTTCCTCTCTCTTCTGCGCTTGTAAATAGCACTACACAAACATTTACGTGTGACACACAGAAGTGCTGCGATTCTAAGCAATCCCAACATACCCTCAAACAGATCTGTGACACTGTGCAGTGTGTGTGTGTGTGTTTGTGTCTTCATTAAGAATGTATCCAATCAGTCACACACAAACACAGCAGCTCGGCACGTCGCTCTGCAGTTTACTCCCGGCCTATAACCCGTCTGTCAGTCAAACGGCTGGAGTTCATTAGAGACACCGAGAGCTGGTGACAACTCCCCACTGATCTGACCTGTGTATACAAACGCAGGTGATCTGACCCTCTAGGAGGATATCATCACATAAACAAAGATGTTCTGTCGCCTGAGAGGAGGGGGAAAAAACCGAGTGAAAACAGCATGACATCCATGAAAACAGCCTGTGGTATCTTCAAGGTCTACGAAGAGAGCCAAGAAGTTGGAAATTAAAGAGAAAATGCGGCATTTGTTTCTGCTGCAGGTTGTACAGAATTGAAACAAAAATGTTAAATTAAACCTTACAGCTAACAGAACCAAAATGACCCGACTATATGTTCCGCTAAAGAGGCATTTAGATCCAAAAAGATTCAGCTTAAAATTCAGCCAAACAACTCTCAAGCTGAAAATATATCATCTGGCATTCAGATGTATTCCACATTGAAGGGCAAGCATAATTTCATACCACTGCACATTGCAGATGACTTGAAATTTTCAGGCGGAGAGAGAGACAGTGCATATTCAGACCTAATAAAGCACATCAATTGGCACTGGCAGAAATGTCCTTTTAATAAGAGTACTGTGTGTTCCAGTCTTTTCATTGTATCTGATTAAATTCACCAGAGACTGGAATGGAATAGGTTTATCGTGGGTAAACACGAGTTAGGGGAAAATCTGTTGTGTGGCAAAGAAAGTCTTAAGACTCTATCCTGTTAATAAGATTAGGATGTGAAATATTCATTGGAAAGGCTTAATAATAAATGCTGGTTATTAAAAATTGAATTAATTCAAATTCCATCCATGAATTTTTAAAGGTACATTATTAAGAGTGCACCAACAAGCCATTTCATTGATGTAGTGTTGCACTGCTGAAACTTAAGTCCGACCTACCCATCCATTCACTTCCTCCGTGCTCAACAAAAAGTCTTTAGGAAAGACTAACGGGCCAGTTTGACAGCGAGGTGAAGTAAAGTACCTCAGCCATTCCTCCCTCCACACTTCCATTTAGCATTAGCACGCACTACTCCCTGTAAACTGATTGCTGGCAGGAAGCAAAAAAAAGAAAGAAAGAAAAAAAAAACAGGGCCAGGGTCAATAATTTAAGGAACTTGAAGCTAATTTTAATCTATTAACCTGCGATGTGCATACAGTGTGTCAAAGGTAAGGTCGGAGAGGAATCTGTCATGTGATTCATGCTCTGCAGAGAGAATTACTTTCATGACACAATCATAATTTAATGCATTTTGAGGAACTCAGCGTGAGTTTGCCAGGCTGACGGAGGGAGGAGGAGGGGCGCGCGGAGGGGTTAGAAGGGAGATGAAGAACGAGAAGGATATTAAATTATGAAGCACCTTAACAGAGCAATCTGTCTTAGAGAGACATGATTGCCTTACCACTTTGGATTGATGATAATCTGTTTGTAAGGAGCCTTGTAAAGGCTGCACGGGTTGTATCAGGTGGTTGGTCAGAGTCGTGGGCTGGAACAAAACAAGCTCGTGAATGGATCATCAGTGACTGCTATACAGTAAACAATAAGCTTCAGTGCCACTTTGCAATGAAAGCATATATTATAAGGGGTGTAATGCATGACAGATGTTAACATTAACATATATGTTCAATTAAAGGCTTAATTAACCTTAAAGACATTAATAATAAAAGGCGTCTTTCTTGCTTAATGTACAATACAGGTGAATTACAGGGGCTCAAAGAGAATCCTTTTTACTGAAATATAAAGTATTAATGGTTACTAATGTTAACCTGTAGTAGTTTTATATTAAGAGCCATTCATAAAACATTATTGATGTAAATATTTGACATCTCTAACCTCGTTATTTGTACATGTTGTAGTAAATAAGTAATGTTCAATGAACACTTACTAATGAGTCCAAAAATATATATTTTCTATGGTTGTAATTTTTTAAAATATAATAAAGGGGTTGGGGGAGGGTGTCCAAGAAGCACTGTGGTTTTAAATAGAATAAATTAATGCATGATTTATCAACTATATAAATCATAACAATATATATTATGTAAAAAAAAAAAAAAAACTTTTAAAAAAAAAAATTTTG
>VURO01035424.1:2053-15250 GCA_015108175.1 Pelvicachromis taeniatus | reverse complement strand
TTTTAAAAAGAAAATTTTAAAAAAAAAAAAAAAAAAAAAAAAGAAGCAGAGAGGCTAAATCTGGGCTGGTGTAGAATTAGATTGCCCTCTAGTGGTCACATGTAATACGTTACTAACTATGAGGAGGGTGATGGGGGGGAGCAAATCTGCCCTGTGTGCCACTGGTTAATGTACATTATAGTGTTGGATTACAATTTCCACATTAATTGTTGCCACCGGTGCATGTGATAGGCACAAGTTGCTTAATGAGCATGAAAATGTAATGAGTGGCTTTATGGAGCTGAACGTCAATGTTCCCTCCACCTTTAATTATCTTACCTCGCGTTTTTTTCAGGTCCAGTGAGATTTCCTTGATGGCAAAATCGGTGTGAAATGGGGCAATCTGTTCACGCATTATCAGCAGGTGCTTGATCAGGAAAAGTTGCCCATCTATTTGTGTCTACAGAACGTAAAAGGCACACGGTAAAATCCACACTGCAGGCAGCCAAGAACAAAAGGACATCTGATGACTATCCAAACTACAGAGAACATAAAAAGCATGGGCTCAGTGACGATAAGGGAATATGTCTAATTAATAACTGCTGATTAACCATAGCCAGAAAGGGACGTATTACTGTGAGGGGAAAAAAGAAAAGGCACCTGAAATCATTTATTGCTCAACTAGCAAACTAAAACATTGGAAAAAGACATCAACAAGGGGTGGGAATGTGTCCTCTGAGACTGATGCTGCTGCTTTAATTTAAAGCGTTAGGTTGAAATGGGCCAGTTAGCACAGATATTGACAGCAAATTTGAAGGTGAGAGAAGCCCATAAATAAAGGATGGTCTGCTGAACACTCTGTGGAGCATAATAAAGTACCGATTAAAATAAACTTTAAATGACATCCCAGCTGCTTTAGTTAAAGATCTTGTAGCCTGAAGGAATTTTTCATAAGGGGGGAGCAGATCTTATTTACTACGTAAAAAGAAAGGCACTTTCCCAACTATTTTTTTTTTTTTTTTTTAAATAAAAATGCAATTTGAAAAGCTCAGAAGAAATACAAAGCCATACTCTATGTGCCAACCTTGTTTTTAAGGATGATATCAGAAGCTTTAAGCAGGGACTGGATGCAGGCAGATAAGGCTTCTTGAGATAAACCCTGGAAGACTGCTTTCTGGAAAAAGACCAAGAGTTGAAAATGCATGAATAAGAAATTTAAAAGCAGTAAACTAAATGCTGTACATCTTTCTGTAATCCCCCAAAAAATAGCAACTAATACACACAAAGAACTCACATCAATACATCTGTAGAGCTTGGACAGACAAACCAGTGTTCGTCTGACAGTAGGGTACCACATGCCATGCAGATCTGCAGGAGAGACAGATGTCTGGAGGCGAGATGCTTCTACTTTGCCTATATTCAAAAGAGGAGAAGCAATTGGGCAATGAATGACAGCAACACCAAACACTGTCAGGAAGCAAGTGTCACAATCTGGAAACACAGACCAGCGCTGCTGTTTCTTCTTCCACTAGAATCGTCCAGCTGTACATCAGAAAAAACGGACTCCTGTGACATCTGCTTCATCTGCTCTTCCTTCAAGCTCTGAGCAATTTTCTATTGAAGACAGTGAAAGTAAAACCTGAGAGTTGGTCGGCAGGAACATTTTAAGATTCTGGAAATGTTCTTCTACTTATGCTTCAACGGGAAGCCCACGGGTTTCGAAAAGGCTAAATGATTATAAAATTTAACTTGCAAAACAAGTTTGTATACAAACCAGAAGTCAGATAAACATCTAAAGAAATACTAAGAACATCAGAGTGATCTGATGCTAATGGGGGGGAAAAAAAGTGTAGGTGAAAAACATTTAAAAGTTGTTAAATACAAGTTAGGACTCAAAGGCATATCTAACAGCATTTGAGTATTCACAAGACCAAAGAAATTCCACAGTAATAAATTTGAATAATTCAGCTTAAAACATTCAAACTTATTATGAAGCTGCAGACAGAAAGTGTTAGATGTCTCTTCTACAGACGAAATCTATGGGTCTTTGAAAGTTTAACATAAAATAAAACTTGCTTTAAAAAGTCAAAGAAGCGAGACAAAAAGACTCGTAAATATCAGAGGAAATATCAGAGAATGTGTGATTTTGAGAACGTCTATGTATGCAAGACAGAAGATTTTAAGACATTAGTAACAATTCAAAGGCATATTTAACAACACGTTCAGACATTCATGAAACTAAAGTTTTCTAAGGCTTAAATTCACACTTAAAATATTTTTTCATGGATCTGCAGACAGTGCTAATGGTGTGTAGAAAATAAAAAACACTTACATGGGAGCTTGTGATCATCACTTTTCCTTTCTACTAACATTTAATTTAAACTAGTACATCAACAATAAAAAAATAAAAAACTACTTGCACAATACATAAAAATACTATTTATGCAGCACTAATTACATCAAGGTTGCCTAGCAGCTAACTGCATAGAAGCTGAAAATATTACAACAGGTGGTTATTTATATATTTAAAAAAAGCATATGTGGAGGGACAAGTACACACTATGAAACCATAGCAAATAACAGAATTTATAGGTTAAAATGTTCTGTTACTTTGAAAAAATGTTGTACGAGGAACTCATTCATAGCGTATTCCCTACAAAAAAGGAAGCAAAAGCACTTTACTGCTGTGAAAGACATCAGCAACAAAAAAATCCTGGCACAACTTCACCTACTTCCAAGGTGCATGGAGAGGATTAGAAACTAAGAACGCAGGAACTCCAGCAACACTTAAAAGGTAAAGAGGAACTTTATTAACTGACCAATCCATTTCGGCATGTGGCCTTCATCAGGGTCATAATAACATATAAACCAATTAGTGTTTAAATAAAGGACAGGAAACAGCAGCATCAGCAAATCAGCAGCAAAATGTGCTTTAGCCAGCTAACCCAGAAATTGGATCAGTTAAAACGCATGCCACATTCAGGAATACGTTCACCTCTACACCTCTTTTTGTTAGACAGGCCTTTCCAATCAGCAGCTAAAACAGCTGCCTCAGCTGTGATGTTTTAAAGGGTAACTCCTATGTTCTGCAAGGTGAAATGACTGTTTTTGTCTGGTGGCTTTGAGGAGGGCACAGATGGTTAAAGATTAATAATGACTTCAGTTCCACCAAAAAAAAAAAAAGGAAAATTAAGTGGGAAAAATCTAATGACTAACAGGGAGAGCAAAGTTTAGCTTTATGTCAAAGGTTAGCAAAAAAAAGTCCCCGCTCATCAAGATGTTACCTAGACATCAAAGCACCAACTTAGGTGAGCTCCAAAAGATTTAGACAAAGGTAAACAACCACAAAAGAACCAGTTTAACCAGTTTTAACTCTTAAGACAAAAAATATATAAAGTTCCAAACCAACAACAACTTTTGTTGTTACAGAAGTAATAAGACATGTCAAAAGTCTTATTTACTCCTACTCACAATATTTTGAGTAATTGCACGTTTTAACACTCAGTCACGTATCAGATGAACCGTTTAGGTCTTAGGGCACTTCTGGATTGGGCCACTGCCTTTGAATAGGAACTTCCCAAAATCTAACTTCAAAGAAATAAAACTATCCCTTAAAGCTTGCCTGCAAAACTATATAACAGATCTTAAAAAGAAACATATATTTCAGCATAAAAACCTTACCTCCATCATCTCCAGTTTTTCAGGGTAAGCCAGATCCCCTGGAGCTGGATTGTAGCCTATGATATCGGTCTGGATATAAATGTGAGTCCTATAGACCAGCCTCTCCTGAACGTCCTCCAGCATCTGCTTCACAACTGCATCAAAAGCCCCCAGCTGAGCAGCTGCATGAAAGTACGCAGGTCAGTTTACAGTCCAACCACTACTTTGTTGTGAAAACGTTCAACAAATACGTCCCTTTAGGGTCTGAACTATAAACCTGTATATTATGCAAAAGGCTTTAAAATTTGTTGGTCTCACACGAAGGGCAATCCGTTGTTCTTTGCCTTATAAGCTCGAAATAAATACCATCTTCTCTTGCAGTTCCTCCATGGGATGATAAACTTATTGGAGCGATAGCTGATTATTGCTCTGGAATGTATTTGGTATGATTTATTAATCCATTTGAGAAAGTGTGCTGTGCCTCCGTTTGCCAACACATCCATGTGCAGTGCCTCGATACTGCAACAAATACAATCCAACTCTGTGGGGAACACTGCATCACATTTAATAAATGTACCTAATTTGTAATTTTAGAATAATTTACCCTTTTTAAACAATGGGTGTTTTCATTAAAGAGGATCTTTTATAATTTTAATTATTGTCTGTAAGATAGATACACAGTATGCAGTTGGAATGATGCAGATGCTCATATTAAACTTTCTCAAAGTTTCAAATATTAACATAATAAGATCAGCATGTAGACTTGTGGTCAGATCTTTCCATACACTCACCATGGGCATTACTCTCATGATAATTTGCGGCTTTTATTGATTTCTTTGAAGCGTTCTTTTATCCAGGGTGGCGTGCCTGTACAGCAAACACCTTTATTTGGATTTTCTGTAATTCACACAGGTTCAAAACTAAACACACAGGATAAAATATGTAGATACATTCACTTAAGTCTTTTAATAGGTAGTACTGAAGGTTCTACAATGTCTTTTATCTTATCAACTTATCAAGATCATGACTGACTACAACTGTTAGTTTCTTTTTAACACTATAAAAAGGATTTGTTTGCCAGCTCTCACTGGGCTGACCAATACACAAAAAAACAAAACAAAATGGGAAGGTCCAAAAAACCCAGTGACAATCTAAGACAGATAATTGTAGATTTATATGAGTTGGGACGGTTTCTTGGAGCCATTTCTAAACAACTGCAGATTCCAAGATCATCAATCTACTGTATACAAGTGCACACTATTTGGATGTGTTTGCCAAGGTTTACGTCCAAATTCTTCAACTTCACACCTCAAATCAAAAGCTAGATGACTGAAGCTTGGACAAAGCTGGATGTTCCAACAGGACAATGATCCAAAACGCACATCAAAACTGGGTTGAGAATGGATAGAGCAGCCTAGTGTTGCGCTTCTGGATTGGCCTTCCAAAAGCCCTGAATTCAACCCTATCGAAAACGTGTTGACTATGTTTAAAATCTGGGTTGGTGCCAGGAAACTAAACAATATCAATCAACTCTACAAATTCTGCCAAGAAGAGTGATCAAATATCCAGCCAGAATAATCCCAGAAGCTTGCAGACTTGGGAGTTTATCAAACTGACCACAAAATGAAGAAAATCAGGTCTGCTGTTACTCTCCCTAGGAGTGGGCAAGAATCAAGCCAAGAGCACAATGTGAAAAAGGACCTTCACTCAGAGCTCGCTTTGTCTCTGATCACATGTCCACGATAAGGAAAGCCGTAAATGAAAATGATGATAATGAAAGAACAAAAAAATGTCACTGCTCTCATGAGTTAACAAAAAGATGCACGTCTCAAGTTTGCATAGGTGCTGCACAACATTTCTGCTGTGCTAGGAGGGAAAAAGGCTCTCCAAACCAATGTCAAAACCTCATCCCAACTGTGGAGCGTGGTGGATTGAGCACGAGCCAAGAGGCTTTGCAATTATTTGAACGAAATTTTACATTTTATGGGAGAATTTCAGCCGAGCAGTGCATGAACTCCAGCTTAGGAAGCATTGGGTGATGCAACAAAAATATCGATTCACGAGATACAAGTCTATAAATCAACAACACACAACAGTGGCTGAAAAAGAGTCCTGACAATAACTCAGTTGACATGTTGTGATATGAGATGTGGCTCTGAAGAAGACTGTTTAATCAAAACATCACAGAAATATTGATGAGCTGACAGAATACATTTTTTTAATTCCTCTTTATGACTGTGCAACTCCAATAATAACCTTTAGGAAAAACAAAAAAACCCAAACTAAATATCTTTTTTCTCCTTTGATGAAAAGAGCAAGTGTTTATGTGTTCCTGTTTGCTTAGATTGTGGTTTATTATATATAATTGTGACTAAATATATAATCAGACAGCAGTATATTTTATGAGCAATCAATGTAGAGATGTTGACAATTACAAAGACAAACTTTTTGCTGCAACCTTTTGTTGCCGAGGACAAAAGTTCCAACATACCATTATTTTGAACATGATCGTCCAACATCTCATTCTTGAGGATGCTACAGAGCTCAGACAGGGTTTCCAAGTGGATGATGTGAATTATCCGAGGCCGGAGGACATCATACAGGGACAAGCACAACTTCTCCAGCAGCTCACTGTCAGAGATTAAAAACTGCTTTATTGCATTGGAACAAACATATACAATATGTTCTGTCTAAGCTTCAATTTGCAGAACCAAAGACATAAATACAGGCATTTGAATATTCAAATATGTAAAGTAAAAAAAAAAAAGCCCTTAAACTACAATACAAACTGTCATAACACTGCACATAATAAGCAAGACTTGACATGCCTAATGTACTGCTTAAAATGCCACACCTTAAACAAACACACATCTCCTGCATGAGCTACTGAATACCACTCACTCTAGTTTAGGTGTAGGTTTGGAGAAGAACTCATTGTACAGCTGGTGTTCATCCTGACATACGTGAACCATAAAGGCACAGCCACTGCGAACCTGTACAAATACACATAATGATCACATGCTGTATTCCCTGCAAATACCTCGGCTCCACCTCAAACAAGCAAACACACATAAATGATACAGCCACCTATTACAGCAGTCATTAACAAGATGCATAACCTGAACAGATGGTGCGGCCGTTATGACGTCCTGTTGCATGAAATGCTTTAATTATAGCATCCTCATCAAGCCAATTAGAGAAGTGCCTAAAATGCCACGATAGTGTCAAAATACCTAGCCTTCACAGGCGTCAAAACTGAACTGGGTTTGTCGGAAGTACGAAATTGGAGATGACTAAAAGAAAAATGTTTTACTTTTTTCAAGTTTGAGGTCAATTAAAATTTCAAACACAAAGCGTAATCAGCACTATTATGGATGACTAGGGGTAGACTGACAACACCTAGTCTCCAAAGCAATCCACTTCTGAATAAAACAGGAGAAATCTCTAGACCCCTGCTGTACACAATTTCAAGTTAAGGTCATTTATAATGTGCACTGCTTTGTGCTTCAACACAGTGCAGAAAATATCCCAGAGGGCCCCAAGCTGTCCATTCTTAGCAAACTCAAATGTCACCTTACTATATCTAAAGAACAATTCCAGCCTTTAAGTAGACTTACCAAAGCACAGTGGTCTTTGCTGTTCTGGCTGGTCAAGTCAGTAATGGTGGATGTAATGCAGGGACTTAAGAGCTGCTCTCTCTGATCAAGATAACACTGATGAACTTCATCAAGAAGCTGATGGTATCTGTTTGCATAAATATAACAATAATAAATATAAATATTTCATAAATACAGAAGACTTAATTTAGGACATTATAAAAAAAAGAAATGCATTTATAAAATATTAATGCTACTGCTGTTGCCGCTGCTTTTGCTAAAGAAATACTCACTCTGGAATCTTCTCTGCTCGCTGCTCTACCTGTTCAATCAATGACTGAAGAGGGGAAAAAAGAAAACGAGATTTTTATTGCAGAAAATTATGATCTGTGTAAATAGCAGCCAACACAACGTTGCACTGACCCGAACTTTGGGCGAAGCTGCTCTGAACTTTACATAGTAAAGCGTAAAGGCATTGTCTGCATTAGTCAAACCCATTGGATCCTGTGGGAGTCGAAAAGAAATAAAATCAAATAAACGCATACAGTGTATGTACCGGTGGTCAATGGCACTAAAGAAAAGCAGAATGCTTACTTACCCTTTTTGTTAACTGGCTTGTGAGATTTTGCATAGTGTTTACAATGTGAATCTTCATGAAGTGCATAGCTTTAGAGAGACATTGTTTAAATTTGGCCAAATAAACAGGATAGTCCTTGAAATTTGGCTGGAATGGAAAGAGATAAGAAAGTGTTAAACATCATTAACTCCGGAGTTATCACAGGTCATCATTTTGGTCTGAGTTTCCCTGACCCCCACCCCTTTGTCTACATCCCTGATTACTCACTGGTGCGCGATTACTCACTGTAAATGTACACAGAGCATATGAGGTGTGATTAAAGTATTCTGAGAGCACCTCCATAATAATCAAAAGATTTGACACACTCAAGGTCACCTTGTTGGTCATGTCCAGGGTGCTATTTTTAGACTGTAAATCCTGTTCTGACCAGATGCACTGTGCATGCTGCAATTTCACTTTGGACCTCAAACTCACACAGAGAGGAAGCACAAATTCCTGTTTCAACATGATTTCATCTGGAGGATCATCAAGACACCTGGATCTCTTGGTATGAGGAAGCATTTTTTTAAGTTTAAGACTTAAAAAAATGCTTGAAGGCAGCTCGTTGCATGAATTTTATCAATGCAGAGTCCTACTGTAACATCCTGAGATGTCTGACAGAGAACATTTTGAGGAAACAATCTAAAGTATTGTGCATGCCAGCGTGATGGCTCACAGTGCACTTCTTTTTGGAGGTATACCAAAACAATCTTCCCTCACCACCTGAACCACTTACAAGATTTATCTCCCAGCAACAATGTCTGCAGTTTTGACACACTGGTAGAGATCCAGATCACAAGTGCAAAAGACAATAACAAGACTTTCACTAAAACATGTAAAAAAAATACTATCTGCACTGAAAATGCTTTAGAGGTGTAAAAGAATATGATGATGATTTTAATGGATCTATTTGCAGAACTTTTCCATCACACGCTGTAAATTTGCATACACTACATAAAAGGAAATTTGCTTCCAACAAAAATGTCACATCCTGCTGATTACTCCATCCCCGATATTCCTACAAAATAGTAAACTGAGATCTGCAAAAGCAAAACTGACAGCACAAGGTACTTACATGTGATGAAACGTATTCAATGCAGTCATCCAACTTAGACAGCATTGGTATAAAGCCTTCACTATTTACAGATAAGGTTGGTGAGTTCAGTTTCTGCAAAAGCAAAAACATTTTATTTTAATTCATTAAAACCCACTGCTGTGTGTGTTATTCATAATTTCAGATCAGGAAAAATTAAATCTGTATTTAGAAAAAAAAAGAAATTACAAACATTTAGAGTAATTTCTTATTTAAAATGACAGCAACAAAGTACTAATACAAAATGTATCTATATCTAATAACCAATTAAATGTATTTCAGTGCATAGTTTTAGTCATTTAACGATTACAAACAAACAAACACAGCCTACCGTGTTTATTTTTTCTAACTCATTAAAATATGACAGTTTCTGCTGTATGCTTTCTGCCAGGTCAACAAGTTCTGCCTGCAAACAGAGAGAAAACAAAACACCAAAGTTTAAAAAAAGAAAACAAACAAAAATAGACTTTAATTTCAGTTCAGCTTCTAACAACAGTCCAGTCTCCACAAGGATCTGAAAGCCTGAGCACATATCTCCAACGCTTGTGGGGGAGAAAAAAAAAGAACAAAAAGCAAAATGGCTGAATGTATAAAATATTTTTAAGGTATTTAACAGCAGACTCAACAATGTAGTAATTTATTCCTCAGCGAGCTACAAAACAATTATTACCATCCCTGGTTTGGTACAGTGAAGTCCATAATTTCTTATTTTTCTTTGCAGACCTTGACAATGATACATCCACCTCCTCGAGAGTGTTCTTGACTTGGTTAGATATTCTGAAGTTGTTTTTCTTAATCATGGAAATAATTCTGTCATCACACACTTAGTTCTCTGAGGTCTTTCAGGTCCTTTGGTGTAGCTGAGCTGGCCAGTGCATTCATTATCTTTAAGAATGCACAGGTAGCTGATTTGGCCACTTCTAAAGATCATGTTATTTCTCTGGAAGGTTCATTTGTTTTGTTTTATAGCCTAATGATGATTTCCCTCACTTGAATCATCTCTCTGACATCCTCACATTACTTTAAAAAGCTTTTAATTAAAAATCTTCTTAATTTGTCATGAAATAACGAGGGAACAGGCTTCAGCTGGCCATGAAATTGCTTCTCAGGCAATTATCCAATTAATGTTGAAAATTGGGGACTGTATACAAATTTGACTTGACACTGTTTTACATTAATGTTCAGTAACATAAGCATAATTTTTACAAAATAACACATAAAATGGCTTTATTTAATGAATATATGCTTCATATTGCATTAAAATATATACAATTTCTGATGACCAGGGATCTGCTGATCATTTTAATAAAGAAAAAGGCTCACAGACTGATATGACCGCGTGTGCATCTCACCTGTTCTTTAAGAAGCTGCTCACAGGCCTCATGTAGGGCGCCAGTCTTATTGGACACAAACAGGTACTGTTTCTGAAGGGATTCCAAGTGCTCAAGAGCTGTGTTGACATCTTTTAGTATAACATCACAGTGTTCCTGGTAGCAGTTTAGATCATCTCTGGTTTTCCTAAGTGGAAAGCAGACATTATCTTTTGTTTCCTTTCATTCAACTTTCACAGCATAGTTCATTGAAGCTAAGCATTGGCTTCATATGTTTTAGAAAATCTGACAACAGCAACATTAAGGTGACACTTAGTGGATGCACTTTTTTTGGCTTATTAAAACTAACACCGCAGCACATGCCTGATGATATATGAAAGCAGTGTACATGGTGAGTTGTCATTTCTTACTTCATTTATTTTAATTTTGAAACAACTTTGCAGCAATTAAGAGATCTAAAACTGAGTGGTGCATGATGGGGCATTTTATAAAGCACAGAGTTGGGAGAGAATGGTGATGCAGTGTTTAGCACTGTCACACCCCACAGCAGGAAGCTTCCCCATGTCTGCGTGGGTTCTCTCTGGATATTCCGGCTTCCTCCCACAGACATGCATGGCGTTAGACTAACCAGCGATTAAACTGACAGTAGATTTGAATGTGGCTTCAATGGCTGTCTGTCTCTGTGTGTTACAATTGATTAATGACCTATCCACCATGTACGCTGCCTCTAACAGTAGGATGGATCGACTCCAGCCCCTCACAACCCTGAACTGGATAAGTGGACGGAGGATGGATGGATCACAGAGCATCGTGTTTGATTCTGATTTATTCTTTCAAAAACATGCAATTCAAGCTTGTCCTCTTCTAAACAAACACTCAATCAATGCACACACAACCTGGAAACCTTTTGACTATTGTCTGCTGGCATTGGCAGAGTTAGTGGATATCCGGGTCAAACCTTCCTGTTCAGTCTGCCAGTCATTGTTTACAAATGCCAATGAGTTCTTTTAGAAAAAGTGATTTTAAAAAACGGAATTGCTGTTGGACAATATCCGATGGGTTAGAGATCTCATTTCAGCAATTCAATCCTTCTTTTGCTGACTTCACCAACTATTTAGCTGCATGTCAGTGATTTCTCAAACAGAACCGGTGAACATAACTCTGACTGTCTGACCAAATAGAAAGCATGAACCTGGCATATAGATTTATGCAAGTTACATAACATCTTTTTAATCAGAGTTGATGTGTTTCTCTGATGGCAGAAAAATAATACATGATGCACACATCTGTTATACGGTTCAACAAGCACTTTGCTAGTGGGATTCTTTCACCAATACCTTTACAAATTTCACTTGCTGGTTCATGTAGTATGTTCCTTTTGTTTAGTTATGATTTTCCAAGTACTCAACAACTCAAATGACTGGATAGATAGAAAACTGAACAGATGCTCTGTGACGAGTTCAAAACGAAAAGTGCCACCAAATGAATCTGCAGGCTTGGAAACACTGGTGCAAGTTGTCCAGAATTTTTGTAGAGCAGAGACTAAGGCTAAGCTTATGGACAACATGCTGATTGGGTGCCAGAATTTCATTGAAGATGCACATTTTGCAGTTTCATCTGAAATTTATTTTTCACCAAATTTAGGTGATTTCAGCGATGAGCAAGCAAAAAGATTTCATGAAGATATAAAAGTGATGGAAAATCAATATCAGGGAAAATTCAATCTGAGCATGGTGGGTGACTACTGTTGGTTCTTGCAACAAGAGACAGATAAAAAAGCACAAATGTCAAGTGGCTCAAAGTTCAGATTTTTGAGCATGATGACCGCATTTTATTTGAGTTAAACTGACAGAAATATGCTGTAAAGTATCTCCGGTATCATCTATTATCAGTATGATATTTGTTTCTCGTCTTCTGGTTCGTTTTTAGAATAAGCACATTGAGACAATTATGGTAGAATATTGTTAAAAATTGTAGGTTTTGTGTCGATATATTGATATTTAAAAGCGTCAACATGTCAGTTATGTGCATCTCAAAAACTTGAAATGCACAAACTTTAATTGGATTAAATATCTGAAATAGTGTAAAAATTTGGATGAAGAGCTGATTTGAAAACAAAAACTATTTTTTTGTAGAGCAGTATTTTTTTATTCCCCGTTTGTTTCTAGGAAGCAAAAAATGCCAAATATTAAAAATGAAGATGAACTTATGGTGAAGCTTTTATGTACCTGAGTGAGAAGCAAGTTTTTATTTACCTTTTTTCTAAACAGTACACTTGAGACCAATACATAACTTGATTCATGACCTATGTAGGCCTACCTTTATGGAAAACTGATCAGGAAAAAATTAGACAACTGACAAAGTATCCAAAATATGACTTATAAATAATCTCATCAATATCCAGCCCTACACACAGCATGACACTACAGAGCACTTTAAGATTTACATACCTGTATTTTGCATTCTCGTCCTGGTCCATGTTTGCTTGCAGCTTGGCAAACCAGGCAAAAAACTGCAAAAAAAAGAAGAGGTATTATAATACATCCATGCATCTTATTAAGGTATAATAAATCTGACTGGGTGCATAACTGCTTAAAGATGACTGGGTCAGACACCTGTTGTGCAGTTTCTATTCTATTGTTTTCCATGTTGAGCATCTGAAAGCCTTTGAGCAGGATGTCTTCTGTTGAATCGGGGACAGTCGCAGTGAACGGGGACTGCAAGGACCTAGACGACAGGCTACACAAGTCTTCAATGGGTAGCTGCAAAACAAAACAAGGCTTATTTCAAAGCAGGCTAAACTCACCTTTATTTTAAGCTAACAAGCTGGACAAGTTGACGAGGTGGTAAAGCAAAAATACATACATGACAGGAAAATTAACTTGTAACGTAATGAAAGGGGGGGGGGGGGGGGTCTGATGT
>VURO01035421.1:34530-55080 GCA_015108175.1 Pelvicachromis taeniatus | reverse complement strand
GTGTGTGTGTGTGTGTGTGTGTGTGTGTGGGTGTGTGGGTGGAGGGGAGGGGGCTTTCTGTGCCAATTTTTAGTCTTTTTAGAGCAATACAATGTTCATTTTATAAAGTGAACATAATATTTTTCAACTGTACAGTTGACAGGGCTCCATGGTGTAGTTGTTAACATATTTGCTCCCTGGTTTGAGACCATTAGGAGAGACAAACTCAGGGAGTCACAAGCTAGTGTACTCCTAGTGCTGGTCCCAGGCCCAGATAAATGGGAGGGTTGTGTCAGGAAGGGCATCTGGTGCAAAATCTGTGCCAAGTCAAACATGCAGATCCATCCGCTGTGGCGACCCCCAGGGAAATGGAGAAGGAGCAGCCTAAAGTACCACACGCTATTATATAAACTTTCAGCATTCCTAATTTTAACAGTCACGTGCACCCCTCGATTGTCATATCCAGTTTCAAAACACCAACATGTATGACCTTGCAGTGACTACAGCCATGTTTGTATGCAGTCTGTGTCTCCAGGTTGTGAGGATGACTTCTTTCTGGTTTACAGAGTCGAGTTTTTCACCCACTCTCTACAGGGATCAACTAAACAGACAGAGATGAGCTTTCTAGCCAAAAGACTAGTTAGGAAACAGAACCAAACATCTGCCCAGAGCGACCCTGAATAACCTTAGCAGAGCTGCACTCCACCCAGTTATACTGTCGATTTGTTGTGACCGTCTCACATGCACTTTGGTTTTCATTTTCAGCATTTCAAAAGCAGTATCCTGCTTGGATCAAAAACAGTCGCAAATAAGACGTGACATTTATATCTTAATCTTTCTTGAACCGATCAAAAAGTTGTGTAAGAGGTTAATTTCAAACGGTGTCCTTCTTATACGACTCATTCTGTCCTCCTTTGTGGCTAAACCTCAGCTCTCTCCTGCACACAAAAAATAAGCCCAAAAAATAATACTGACATACAGTTCAACCTAGGTCTTCTTCCATAAAAGCCCCCACAGCACCACCAGCTCATTCATTCCTGGCTCTCTCTCTCGCTATCCACTTTTTCTCTTTTTCCATACACTCTGTTTTCCCCTTCTTAGCCCTTTTTTTCACTTATTGCTTTCTGTCTATCCCTTTGGTTTATGCAGATATTCAACACGGTATGCGGGCTGCTGCAGAGAATCTCTCTGTAATTGTTGTCAGATGACATTCAGAGACTCGGTTGGAGGTGAAAGAAAGAAAGTTGAGTTACAAAAAATAGAAATGAGGTCAAAAATAAAATAGGAAGAGAAGCTGCTGGAGGATCAGGGAGGAAATGTTAAAGTAGAGAGCAAAAAAGAGAAGTTGGAAAAGGGGGAGGGGGGGTTACAGGTTACCATGCCAACAAAAATAAACACTGAGTGTGTTATGTGCTCCGTGCCGTAACCCTCCAACTCACTGGCCTGCCCAGTGCTATGATGTGTGTATGTGTGGGTGTGAATGTGCGTGCAGCTAAGTATTAGGGAGTTAACACTGAGGTGAAGTCTTTTTGTTTTGGGGGTTTTTTACATTTACTGGGCCTCGGAGGAAATGCTTGACACTCTGGAGGCTGTACAGCAGGAAGCACAGAGTCGACCATGTGTGTGTATTTATGTGTGCGTGTGGGTGTCAGCAAAACAGACACAAGCCGGCTGTTCAACACAAACGGATATTACAGTTGATTCAGTGTCCGGTTATAGATTAAACCCTTTTTTAAACCCTTTCTTTATCTCTCGCAGGGTTCAGAGGCAATGGAGGACTGCGTGCAGGGGGCGCTCTCATCGCTTTATCCTCCTTTTGAGAGCACAGCCCCACCCCTCCTCTCCCAGGTAGACTTCACTAGGGCGCACACCTTCATCCCAGTGCACGTCTTCAGAGAAATATACAAGGATTGTGCAGACAAAGACAATGTGATGTGCAAACCCAATTCTGAAAATGTTGGCTGTGTAAAACGTAAATAAAAACAGAATGCAATGATCTCCTAAAGCCATATTTTATTCACAGTAGAGCACAGAAAACCTATCAACCATTCAAACAGGGACATTTTACTATTTCATGAAAAATATGAGATCATTTTCAATTTGATTGCAGCAGCACCTCAAAAAGTTGGGACAGGGTCAACAGAGGGTTGTAAAAGTAGGTGGTTCTGAAAAGAAAGAGCGGGAGGAACATTTACAACTAATTAGGTTAATTACCAACAGGTCAGTCACACGACTGAGTATAAAGAGAGCATCACAGAAAGTCAGAATTGAAAAATCAATATCGGATGCCTGGGATCTTTGGGCCTGTCGTGAAAATCACTGCACTGTGAGAAATCACCGTCTGCAAATGCACGTTAAAGCTCTATCATCGAAAGAAGAAGCCATATGTGAACATGATCCAGAAAGGCTGCCGTCTTCTATGGCAGGGATGTCAAACTCATTTTATATGCTAGGCCACATACCTTTTTGCCAGCAAAAGGAAGTTTAATCAAGTTTAACCACACATTTAACCCCTGAGATAATATTCTTCTTTTTTCTCTTAGTATAAGAAAAAGAAGTGCAATTTTCAACAGTATATCTCTGCTTTTCCACATGCTGTTGTAGGAAATGAAAGACATCTGTTTGGGCTTAAATTGTAGGAAATTGTGTAAAAAAACAAAACAAAAACAAAAAACGTGTAGACTGTCCGGTAATTACAAAGCAGACAGCTTCTGTACATTCACGGAAATTTCTATAGTCAGTATTGGGGGAAAAAAAACCTGTATGTACAGGTTTTAGCACAACATAAGCTCCCATCCGGACTACTTCTTTTTCAGGTACGGCCTTGCATATTGCAGCACGCTGCATCTATTAAAACAGCATGCCGTTGTAGTATAAAGGTTCAGGTGCTAAAGAGCCATACCTGCAGTCCAGACATTTCACCAACTGCAAACATTTGGAGCATCATGAAATGAAAAACACAACATAGAAAACCGAGGACTATTGAGCATCTACTAGAATCCTCTAACAGACAAGCATAGGACAATATTCCTCTCCCACGAGTCCAGCAGCTCTGTTTACACCGTGGTAAACATGGCAGTGTACCAACTTTCTTTGAGATGTGTTGCTGCAATCAAATTCAAAATTAGCTAATATGTTGGTTTTTTTTTTTAAATGGTATGTTTGCTCATTTTAAACATTTAATGTTTTTTATATATTCTATAAATAAAATATGGGTTTATGAAATTTGCAAAACATTGAGTTCTTTTTTGACCGGTAAAATCGATAATGCAGACTTTCCATCTAGTTTTCATTTCCAGAGAGAATACTTCACACAGAAGGCGTCTTTTTCCTTTGGTACAGTGAAGCACCAGGTTTATGGCAATAGTGAGACGACTCTTACTCACAACCCAGTCCATATCATCCATTTAAAGGGTTCCTTAAAAACGACCGTATGGTGACATTTAAATGAATTTTTGTAACCAGGATTAATGTTGCTTGGATATAGTTTAACCCCAGAGGCTTTTTTTTTTCTTTAAAAAATTGAACCAAGTAGTCTTTGTTATCTGAACCTTCACACAGAAGGTTTTAGTTCCTAAATCTATCCAAGAAGCCTAACCAAGGGCTTAGGGTTAGGGTTACCTAAACCTAAGCAAATAGTATTTGGTGTTCAAGCCTTACAGAAGAGACTTTGATGCCTAAATCTAGCAAAGAAATCTTAACCAACCATCCAATTAGGTTTGTAGTTTCCAAACCTAACCAAGTGCCAAGTTAAATCTAATTGTCAGTGAGCTTAATTGAAAGCAAAGGCTTGTGATATATTCAATGCTGCTACTCCCGTATTCCCATTAAGCACACATTTTGCATACCTCTGATCTACCAGAAACCCTATTTGAAACCCTATGACAAGAACACATTAACTTTTCGATAACACAAGCAAATCTAGTCAGCTGTTCATTTCACACATATCTAGCATTACTTCCGCAAGATTTTTTTAGCTAAGGCTAATGGTTTGTTTCAAGTTGTCACATAGCTTCCAATCAGTTTTCTTTCTTGTCATGGAAAAAGCTGTTTGATACAACAAGAGGGATCAAATTAAACAGCCTTGGTGATTTTCCTGCTTTAAGTACTGATTATATGCAGTCTGGGTTGGTCAAATTCTTCCACTCAAATTAAGCCCTCTACAAATCCACTGGATAAACTAAAAAATACACATACACACACAAAGTGTTGCTAAAGTAAATGCTCTTTAGTGCATGAGAATGTGATATTCAGAGAATGGCTTAATTTTCTATTCACTCCAATGTGTTTTTACCAAGTCTTGCATTTGTCGTCCAGGTCTTCTCAGTCCTGGAGTCAACCTATCAACACGACAGTCTTCGCTATCTCCTGGACTACTTCGTACCTGCAAAGCACCTCCTGCACAAACTCCAGCAGCATGCCTGTGTGAGTTCTAAACTGCAAACACTCTGTGAATGGAACACACACAAAGCTGAATAATTAGAAACAGAATCGGCCGTCACACACAAGAAGTATAGTCTGAGAAATCTGCCAGCTGCTAGCTTTTTAATATAGTCAAAATTAAGCTAGGTCACAATTTCTTCAGTTTTTATTTTAGGGCAACTTTTCATAATCTGAGCAATGTCTTATGTCAAATTAAGCTCTGCAGAATAAGCCCCAAATTTTAGGCGAGTAAAAGATGCAGACATCTCCAAATCTCTTGGACAGAAGTACTAAAGTGCAGATAAATGTAAGTCAATAACTTCTATTAGCAATTATGCAGCGTACCCATGATAAGAAACCAAATTATTTGATCTCTTCTGTTGTCAATGCTAAAACTGTGTGGCATCTCTGCAAGTTTTAGCCACAGATGCATAACCAGATGCTACTGTCTTGATTTCATTTCAAAATCAAGTTCAATAAAGTCTAAGTTATAAAAGTCGAAATTAAGTCAAGTTTAAAAGTAATTCAAAATTGGCAGACAAGTTATTAAAAAGTCAGTTAAAACACAGCAAAAGATGAAAGGATCCAATGAGACTAAATTTATTTGCAGTTTGATGATGACAAAGAACTGCTGGTATTGATCTTGATGGCAGGATCCAGCACAAATTAAGCCTCAATCACATGTTTCACATTTCTCACTTAATCATTTCAAAACAGTGGAAAACCTGTCTGATTGTTTTTTTTAATTATTTGGGGCTTTTACAGAATCTGGCTTTAAAGTCTGTGGTTTCCAATATAATCTGGAGTTTTATTCTAAAGAGTCAAGTCCAAGTTTTACACCAGGGGCTCTGTAGTGTCTCTGTACCTGGTGACAGGACAACTCCAGAGTTTAAAAAATGTAGAATTTGATACATGTAACCCAATACTAGGTGTTCACTACATGATGGAGGTTCGAGTCTGCCCATAAACATTAGCTGGTCAGTAAAATTTGTGAAAGTCTCTGGTGACAGTTGGGATTTGCAAACAAATGAGGTGGTTTTCCTGCCTCGGAAGCTCCAGAAGTGAATGAAATGCGGTTCAGTTTTGCATAAATAAATAGTTTATGTTGTGATGTTCTTAGGATCCCACATACATAAACACAAATGCATATAAATAATATGATACAGGATACACAGTCCAAACCTTGTGCAAACACGCAACTTCCACTTTGTGTCACTGTCTTGCTGTTTCTGCTACACAAACCGAGACAAAGAAATAAGGCGCGATGTCTATTTACCTCGAATCCCTGACGTTTAATTGAACAGCATTTTTTATATTTAACTTTCTGAGACACACACAAAGATAAACAAGTCTCAGTGTTTAGCGCAAGCTTGGTAGCTAAGAAGGTTCTCATATTTCCCTCCACAGTTTTCCTAGACTTATACACACACACACACACACACACATATACACACACCCCCATACAGCATTTGTGAGCAAACTATGTTTTCATTGTCGCTGAGTGGAGCTGCCTGGGATGGGAGTTAGACTGTGAGTCATGACAATAATGTCTTCCATATGTGAGTGTGTTACTTGCTGTGAGAGAAAGAGTGAGTAACAGAGAAGCAGTGGGAGTCGAAGGAGAGAATGAACATGACTCTCATTTACTGCGCCTGTGCAAAAAAAGAGAAGATGCTGGAGTTTTGCAGGCAATAGTAGACTGATTGAGGAATTTTTGAGTAATGGGAGGTGGGGAAGAAGGAGCAGACACTGGGGCATATTGAGGGAAAAGAAAGAGAAGGAAGGAGTGGGGGTAGGCCAGAGGACACCGAGTGTTATAGATTGCGGACTGGCTCGAAACAGGCAAACTTTTTAAGAGAGAAAAAGCTGCATGTGCATTTTAATGCTAATATCCACCCTGACAGATATTAGATACTTGCCTCCTCGAAGCTTGCCACAGTGAGAGAAAAGGCACGAAAAGAGACAGAAGGGAGGCTTAAGGGGAAGAAATTGAATAAAGGACAGAGAGGTAGAATAAGGGGAGATGGAGGAGAGGCTGAGGAAGGAATTTAATTTGATCACGTCTCGTGAGTCTGGAGGGCACAGAGAGAGGAGCGAGCAGCCCTGTGTCAGTCGATTAGACGTGACTGGGAACAGCAGAGAGGCTCTGGATGAGTTTAAGGCTTCAAGGCTTTAAGAAAGGGGATATAGATTGGACACACCACTGATTAAGGTGGGAATAGTGCTTGGATTAAGGTGTATTACCTAAATAGATCAGCTGATTAATAGTGCAGAGGACCCACCAGAGGCCCACATTGCTGTGCCCAAAATCACAGGATTTGCAGTTAAATGCTTTTACTATTCATTGGAGGGTTGTCTGTATTTAGGACTGATTGAAATTGATTCTGTCATTCTTACAGAGCCACCTGATGTGTTTTCCACTCCTGAAACAGTGGAACTGTTTTAGTAGTGCCTGCCTGTTGCGAGGAGCTGGTCATCTGCAAGTTTCTGTCTGACTCACACTGACTCTCTGCTAACTAAGCGGTTTTACACTGCAGGACACACGTCACGTCTGACAGTTGTATGTGGCCCCGGCTTTTGGCCAGTTCAGCTTGTGAAAACAGTTGACTCGCGTGGTATCAGTTCTAGAATTTCTGCTCATTTGAATAACTAAGCCAGACACAACCATGCAGGCGGACACCGTGTGGGTGTGGGTTGTAAATGGGAGAACACAATGGTGCACACTAAGGGGACTCTAACGCTTCTAAAAGGAGGTCGGTGAACACAGTCGTACGGGGTTCAGAAAGATGACTGATTCAGCAAAATCTAATATTATCTGAATGAAGGTTTAATTTTCTGGTTGTACATTTAACACTCTCTGCGTGTTTTCTTGTGTCAGTCTCAGTACCTGGGTTGCTTGTTCCTTCACTCTGGCTGGCCTCTCTGCCTGGGCGAAAAAGTGGTAGTCCAACTTTCCACTTTGGACTGGAGGCTTCTGCGCAGTAATGACTTCTACCTACAGGTGGTGCCCTTCTCTACACGTTGCCCAAGGCTGGCACTAAAATGCCTGGCTCCTGGGGGGCGCACTGTTCAGGAAATCTTGGTGCCCGAGTCACAGCATCCCCTTGTGTTCACCACTGAGTGGCTTCACATCGTCAACAAAGAGCGAGGCCACAAGAGAGAAGGTAAGGAACAGATTCCTCTTATCTGACCGTTAGAAAAGATCATTGGGGAACTGAAGATTGGGTAGTACAGGTGCCTTTCTTGAAGAATCACATTTTTTACCAGGTCGAAGGACAGAAAGACAGGGGCTACGTATATAAGGGTGATGATGGCAGATGGGAAGAACTTAGCAGCAGCTAAAGTAATGCAACAAAGCTCATTTTAGTCAAGTCATAGCTGATTTTGGTGTCTGTTTTTTTTTTTTTTTTAATTTACCTCATGCTTTATCTTCATAAACCCATTTCTTTCTCTTCTTTACACAGTTGGAGGAGGGCTTGACACCTGTCTGGTCAGTACATGCGATGGTGTGGTTAGACTTCCATGGAAGGAGGTAGTCTACCCAAAATTTATCCACGACCCCTCTGAAGAGTTGGGCCTAATGTCCAACCGTCTGCCTAGCGAGGGGGGTAGCAGCCTTGGAGGCTGGGGTGGCTCATCCTCTGGGGAATTAGACTCATGGTCCTGGGATGAAGAAGAAGATGAGGATTTGCAACCGGATGGCTTGGACTCTGATTGTGTGCTTCCTCGACGAAGGCGCAGTGAAGACGGCCTTGGGCGGACATCAAGGCAACATCAGTTCGATGGGGATTATGTTGAGCTTTTAGAACCCAGGGGGGGTCCTGATGGAGGGGTCGATCCAAGGCAGCGGTATCAAGAGATGCATGGAATCTGTAAGACCAAGACTCTACCTCTTTGCAGGAGAGGAAAGGCTATCAAGGTTCGCAGAGGAAAAGCATGGGGGTATGGGCGAACGGAAAGGTCAGGAAGCTTTCGGGCTATGCTTGGCATCAAAGGAGACGCTGTGACTGCCAAGGGTGAGATATTACCGCCACTGCCTGTGCCAGGAGTTGCCGAGCCTGGCCGAGGGAGGCGGTCTTACTCCTCCAGTGTCCATGACTCTGATGAAGGAGATAAAACAAACAGAGATTCTGAAGTCCTAGAAAGCCGCCACCTTTGTTTAGATGGCCCGTTCAAGGAAAGGAGACCTGGAGTGGGCAAGGAGAGAGATAGCAATGGTCACACACAGCTATGCAAAGATGACCACAAAAGTAAAGAATCCAAAAGCAACAACAGCTTGGACACAAGTGAAATCCATGAATTGACAAACCACAAAGATGGACATATTGTAGAAGGCCACTCTGATCACGGATCTCATTCGGACTCTGTTTTTGAGGATGCTGATAAACCACTGAGCGGAGACAGTGATGCTAATACCCCAACATCAGATGCACCACAGAGACCATTTGCTGCTGTTTCAAAAAGTGGTGAAATTACAAACACTGGGTCTAAAAAGAAGAATTTATCAAACCAGAAAACCACGGATGAAAAGGATGAAGAAAAAGTGGAGGACAGAGTATGCCCCAGGGGAAAAGAGGTTAAAACGGCAGGATTCAGAGCACCACGGTACTGAAATATTATACTCTTTCATCTTACTTGTGGTCTTTTTTACACCTTTTTAATGAAAGCACAGCTTAATAACACTTAGGTGCACTCTTATGAACACAGAAAGATCTCAAGAAGGCAACGTGGCATGACTGTGACACAAGCCCATAATTGTAGCTAGTAATTTTATGCTGTAACTCATTAAGATTTTCTTTCTGCTTTGTGTTTAGGAGGAAACGGAAGGGAAAGGGGGCCAAAGGGAAAGCTAAATCTGGGGGTCGTGTAAAGGAGAAGACCTCAAAAATGCAGGTTAAAACTCCTCAACCAAGCCCAGCCATCTGCACAGCTTCAACAAAGCTGCCGACTGCCAAGGAGAGCCAAACGGAGCAAGCAGAGCAGGCTGACCAATCTGAAGGTCTGTCTGCTGCAGATAGCGAGGCGACAGACAACACAGTGAAAAGCAGCACAGGTTTGAAAAAACAACCGTGTTTGTGCAGGAACGTTTGGTCGTATGTGCTTCACTGTCCTCAGACTGTTTTGTATATTTTTCTGTCCCTCCACAGAAGCTGAATCACCTCTGCCTGTGTGTAATGGACAGTCGGGCACATCTTTTTTTAACCACTCTAATGAGGAGGCTGCGTCACCTGACAGACAGAATGGTGATGCTTCAAAAGAGCCCGCCCTGCTGAGGGAACTGGACGCAGGCCTTCTCCAGTCAGGGAAGCTCAAGTTGACAGGCAAGCTTCTTTAAGGAATTCAGCTAAATCAGCCCAGAACGTTTTAACAAGGGCCTGTTTAGATATGTGCACTGGACTTTTTTAGGCATTATTTGACCAGAGATACATATATGAATGCAAACGGCCAGTTAAGCAGCAACATATAACCAACAGCCTTTAACACTCAGAGGTCTAAGTCATCACTGTTGATTACCACAACGCCAACTCTAAGTTTAGGAGAAAAACAAAAGACCATTTGATCGTTTTTGATGCATGTTTGTTAGAAATTTCATGTCCAATGGCACTGATTAGTGTGAGAACACTGCATGCTGGTGTATTCCCAGTAAGTGGTCTTCTGATAGCGGTCTGCACGCTCTACCCAGGCAGCCCCCAAAACCACAAGCATTTCCAGTAATGCAGATGCTTCCTGAGCTGAATATCTACTTTGATACTTATCAGAAAAGTCAGCTTTGGACCGTGTCCTCTCTGGGTTTTCCCACATTATCTGGGTGTTATTTGTGAAATTGCTTCAGTGAAGCCTTTCTAATTACTTTTGTAGATTTTTTTTTTTTCTGTCTTGTTGCCTTTCTAATCTAGTCTGACTAGTAAGTATCAAAAGAAATGTTTTAGTTTTTTCTGGTACTAAAACAAAACCTTATTTCCAAAGCTTACATCATGGTTATCCTGAGTAGATGTCAACAACACCAACAAGCTTACAGCACAGAGAAAAACCATTTGTGTGCTTGTAGCCTCATCGCATTAGTATGCCCTCTTGGATTCCCCACTCGATCCTTAACGTGCTGCATATTGACCACAGGTACAGTGGACAGGCTGGGGCGTGCTCTGGTTTTCACAGAGGCCGACGCATCAGAAGAGGGTTTCTCTGGGGAGGAGATGGCCCGCGTCTTGGCCTGTTACCACACAATCACTCGGTAAGTACGTGTTCCTCCTTTGATTGTTTATTTTAGTCGTCCGTTAAGGACATGTTTGTAGATATTGCCAGAGAATTATGGCTTTTAAATACAGGGGGATATTGCCAATAAATGTAGTCCTCAGTTTGCTGATTCCACCGATTCTCTGAATGTATGTTTTAAAACCTTTCACTGGCTTTTTTTTTTTTGCTCACATTTTTATATTTAGACTTGTGTGGTTTGTTTCCTGTTATACCACCGAGACCAAGCCTGTTTAGCGAAAAGCGCTTCATAATTATGTTCGACTTTACTCGCTTCTTGACTTTTCCAAATACAGCATAAGGTGGTGTGAGGGAAACACAGTTTGTGCCAGAAAACTGAGGACAAACATAACAAACTGACTCAAAATCAGCTTCACAAACACATCTGAGCTTGCCAGTTTACCTGGCACAATAACTGTTCATCAGTACTTGTGGCAAGTGTGAACCAAAGTTTCTCAACAGCTTTGGGTAGAAATTATGTAATTGTATGCAAAGGATATAAAAACTCTTGTTTAAGAACTAATGTTTGCTTTAACTTTACCATTTGGTGAAAATACCTAATCTGCAAGCCGTGAAAATGGCTATTATAGCGGTTTAAAGCGAAACACTTCTTTTTAACATCTCTCTCTTTATCCACCCTCAACAGGCCTGCAGCCAAGGAAAAGGGTTTAACCGTGTTAATGGACAGCAGGCGCGCCCCACCCTCCGCTCTCTTGTTCTCTGCTCTTAAATTGTTCCAGGTGAGACAGCGCAAGGACAATGGTTAACTGGAAGTGCTAAATGTTTGCATGCACGCTTTAATTAGGCTGCAGATGCGATAGTAGCTCCAGCGCATGTGTTTTTGTGTCCGTGCCAGGTGTCGGTCTCCGGCGGTCTTGGATCCCTTCTGGTGTTGGTGGAAGAGCAGCAGGAGTCCCCTTCTCATTCCCTGGAAGGAGCAGAGGTGACCTCATACAAATCACATGTTTAGAGTGTATTACTAAGTTCCTTGTGGTTAAGTTGGTTTTACTTCTTTTACTTGCAGATCCGTAAAATGAATAAATGTGAAGTTATGAAAGCGTGTCAAAAGCTCAGTGATAAATAGCGCGAGAAAACATTAGCAGAAAGCAAGTTCCTGTAATTCTATTGCCCATTATAATGTCAACAGGAAAAAGTGTTCATATAGGAAATGCAAATTGTGCGAGAGGAAATAACGTTCCATAAATTGTCCCTGTTCCTTGCTTCAATGCGATCAGTGTCAGAAGTGCTTAAACTGGAGTGCACATTCACATTGCGCTTGAATCTATTAAACCCAATTTCCATACGTTTGGAACATCTACTGCTTTCAGATAACTCGATTTTACCACTAATTCAGCATATTGCTTTGCACCGATCAGCAGAAATCTTTCTTGCGCACAGGCACGGGAGGATCGGTCATGCCACGTGGTTTGTGTTTCAAGCAGGCAGTGTTCAAACTTTGAATGTCGATGACAAATCCTTTCTAGAAGAAGATGTGAACTCTGTAGTAAAATTACAATTAATGTCTAATTTCCTTAAAAGCTTTTATTCTTCTTAAACGTACAATTAGAAAGTAATTTTCTAATTTTCTCCTGTCCTGTGCAGGTCCACACAGTGCGAGGTACGGGGGTCCTTCAGCAGTATGTAGACAAACAGCAGCTGCCCAAAGAAGTGGATGGGGACTTTATCCACTGCCACGCAGAGTGGCTGGCCTTCAGACAGGTGAGGAGCTCTGTTTTGTCTGTTAGATTATGCAAACACGAAAAAACATCCTTGAACTTTTCACATTTTATTCTCCACCATAGCGTTTGTATTTTCAGTGGTTCAGAGTGGAGGTATGAAGATTTTTAGACCTCCGTGTACATGGGATCATTAAGAAACAGAGGGAAATGATCTCTTATGTTAGGGAAAACAGTGGGGACCATGACAACTGCGTGCGATGAACTTGCAACATTGTTGCCTTCGAGGACAGGAACCAGGTCTGCGATCAATCAGCTGCCGTCTTCAAAGGGATTTAGTGTATCAGGACAGCAACAATAACAATTAGGCAGAGTCGGTCTGCTATTACTTTGTGATAGAATCAAGACAAATTGGCAATTGAATGCAGCATGTTTGTGATAATACATCCATCCATTCTCAGCCGCTTATCCTTTTCAGGGTCGCGGGGGGCGCTGGAGCCTATCCCAGCTGTCTTAGGGCGAGAGGCGGGGTACACCCTGGACAGGTCGCCAGTCTGTTGCAGGGCTAACACACATAGACAGACAACCATTCGCACTCACAGTCACTCTTGCATTCACACCTATGGGCAATTTAGAGTTTTCAATTAACCTATCCCCACAAATAATACAGTGATTATTAAAATTTCTGTTTCCATCTGCATGAACAGAAATCCGTACTAACGGCTTGCATTCAGAGTCCATCAAGAAACTAAGAGATCTGAAACAGAAATTTATAAATTCCTCCACAAATCATGATGTAGCGCTGGAAAACCTTTCTTCCACTGAGAGTGGTTGTTTGAAGACAGGTTTCCTCCCACATGTGACCCATGCCACCTCTTTGCAATCAAAAGCTGTCGACAAGAGATTGTGGGTGTTGTATGCTCAGCCTCTTGAAGACTAGTTAGTTGCCACATCTACCTATAATCAAAAAATTAAACTCTATCACTGGGCAGTCACAGATTTTCCCTAGTCACAAGGGGGTTGCCGTCCTATTTTTAGTAGAGTGTACAACAGCGCGTGTACATCAGGGATGTCAAAGTCATTTTTCACATACAGCTCACTTTGATCTTAAGCGGTCGGACCAGTGAAACTGCCCTTTCTGTCAGGAAACATTGAAATTTCATCAGTTCATCTCAGTTTTTTCACATGATAAAGAAATGCTGCTGTAGTAAATGAAAGAAACGTGTCGGCATGACTGTCCATCGGTTAAACTGTTTTGTAATTATAAAACAGAACATTTCTGTTAATTCACAGGAAATGCCCTTTTTTGTGTGTAGCTGAGGACTTTTCTCACACAATGATCATTTTTTAAATGTATTTTTTTTTTTTTTCATTGTTATTTTTCAACTTATTGCAGACAGCGTGGAATGAACAATCTCAAGTAAACCAATCAAAGTGTGGGGAAATTTTGAGTTCTTTTAGCTGGTAATTGTTATTTTTTTCAGGTTTTGAGCACTTCCGGTGTAAAATATGACCTCTTACAGTTGAGGGAGTATTGTGGGAGAAAGAACATTTAGAAGGGAGGGAGGCGAGATAAAAGGATGTTGGCTGGAAAAGACCGGCCTTCTGCTGGTGGTCCATTATTTCAGACAGGCATGATGAAGTAGGTGGGAGGATAAATCAACAAAAGAAGAAAAAACATAGCTCATAAGAATCTCAAGGACCCTTAATGGCTTTCCCCCGACAGTTTATGTTTCTTTATCTAAACAGTTCCCTATCCTCTGGACTTTTTCTGACCTTTCCTGTGGATTACGAAAAAGGTGGAATGAATGAGATGTTTCATGTTTTTGTGTGGGTTTCTACTTCTTTGTGTCCTGTTTAGAGTCTGGAGAGTCTGACAGAGCGCTGTGAGAGCGCCCTCTCACTGCTAGGAGAAGCACTGCAGTCTATGGACGCTGAGCCAATGCCAGACAACATAAAGGTCCATAACTTTAACATGATGCTCTTTCTACTTGTTGCCCACACTCGGATATATTTGTGTGTATTTTAATAACTTACCAGTCTCTATAAACACACGCACAAAAGCTACAATACGCATGCTGATCTTTTTCAGGCTGTTCCTCTGAGCATTGACAAACACAGACAGCTCATGTCCAGCGTCCTGGCTGACCAACGGTTAACTGAACTGCAGCAGAGGGGCGGGGCCTGGCTTGCTGGATTGACAAATAGGGCATCTGGACTGGCACAAAAGTCACCAGACTGCAGGTACCAGACACCTAATTCATCCGGTCTTTGTAGGACAACTGAATTTTTATTTTTTCATACTTTTTTCTTCTTATTTTTTTATCAAGTGACACTGTCCGGTCAAAATATTGGGGTGTGCAAACCCTGGAAAACTAATACTCCCAGTTCTTTAGTGCTAATCAGCTAATGCTAACACGCTAAACCAGATATTAGTGATTTTAGTCATCTGTCACTGTTAGCATCATTGTGTCAGCACTATAATGCTGAACATGATTTGGCTCCACCATTGATTAACCACGCCTTCTCTGAGCTCTGCCAGCAATGTTATCAGTGTCTCGTCAGCCTACAGAAATGATCTGATTTGCATATAAACTGTAGCCTCAGTTTTCTGCTCTTTGCTGACGGGACAAACACCCAGTATGTATGTCTGCTGCTGTAGCCCAAGGTTTAACACGCCGTGTGTTGGAGACATGCTCTTCTGCATACCTTGGTTGTAACGCGTTACAATTTGGGTTATTTGATTGCCCCCCGATGATGACCTTCTATCAGCTCAAAGTACTCTGGCCATTCTCCCCCTGACCTCTGACGTCAGCAGGGCGTCTCTTGCAGAGTTTAATTCTCTGTAAACTTTAGAGTTGTTTGGAGATTGTGCAGCGTCCGGCATCAGCAACCACGTTCACTAAGAACTCCCAATGTTATGATTCTGAAAAGCTGTTTTAATATACATGAAACACAGAACTTGAAGACTATATTTTAAATCTATAAAATGTCTTCTCTTTTCTCTTCCCGTGCTTTTTTAAAATATTGATTGAAGGGTTATTTTGTCAGGATGAGCTTTAGGCTAAAAATAATCTTCCTGATGAAAACAGTGCTGTTTGTTTTTGGCCAGCAAATGAAAACCAGCTGGAGAAGAAAACACATCAAATAAAGGACAGAGCGATGCAGCTTGTTTGTGCATGACTGCAGCTTAGAGATGATCTGAAGACTGTTGTAGCTCTTCTGTTCTTACCTTGTAATGACTTTTGGATACAATATGTTTTTTTTTCTGTTCTGTACGTGAGACATTATTTTATAATTAGATCATGTCTGTCAGCATGAGTTTGAAGAATTTAAATGAAAACCAAACTTTGTTTCTTCTCCTCTCAGGGCTGCTCTCGCTGCAACCTCTAAACTTTATGACAGCGTGGACGATGCACTCCATCGGCTTGTCCGAGTGTCCAACCAAAGAGGTCGTGACCTGGAGGCTCTGGGGCGTCTGGCGGGGTTGGTGCACAAACTGGAAAAGGTATCTGAGGACGTGTTACAGCTGCGCACAGGCATTTATTTTCTTTTAGCGCTTACTTTTTAACCTCCGCCCACCCACAATGTAATAAAAAAGCTAATTGTCTTTCCATCAGCAGTTAAAATGAACGTTGGCATCTTCCAATGTTTTTGATGTCTGTTTCAAATGCACTTTCCCAGCATTTACAGCGGGACTGTAAACTACAAGATTTACTTTACTTTGCGCTGCTAATTAAACTGTAATCTGCGTATTTCTTTTTTGCTTCATTATGTTCAGGTTTTTTTTTCCCCCCTTATGTGTAGCAAAGCGCCTCATGTCCTCCACTCACCGAACCTCCCTCTCTGTTGGCCTTTAATCCACAGTGTGATAAAGAGATTGGGCAGGTTCAGTCACAGCTGGAGGACTACAAGGATCCTCCTCTCTCCCTCAGCAGACTCTCGCTCAAACAGCAGAAGTTCAAGACGTTCAAAGAAACGGCCAATGTGAGTGACGCGAACATGTGCTGAATGTGCTTTTGTGTGAAAACGTGCCGTGTTGAAGTATGCAGTTTCACTGGGCTCAGTCTGGCATTTTTTAGCGATTTATTGATTAAAAATACGCTTTGCAATTTACTGATGACATTTTTTTTCACACGGATGTTGTAGGAGTCTCTAAAACTCACAAACACTGTGTGTATCAAACATAAAACACGAGGCGTTGAGGGGTACGTGGATTAAAAAATTCCCCTCTTTGACATCATCTTACAGTAGCGACACCCACTCTGGGAATTTTTGCTGTGGCTGAGTAATTTATTCATTTGCATAATGGCGTCAGTCACCGACGGTGATGACTGAGACTCAGAAAGATTGGCTCTTAAATACACAGACACCTATTTATGTTATCGAAGGAGTTGTAAACATATAAAATTCCTACAAAAATTGTGGCTTTAAAGTAGTTTTGGCAACAGGCTGTTTCTTTTCTCTAACGTCTATAGCGATGTCTCGACCTGAGCTCTCGACAGCACTTCTGTGTTAGCTGCTGTGATTCATATAGACTTTGGTTTAATTGGTCTTCTAAAGCTCAGTTAGATTTTATTCAAGATTTTCACAAAAGAGTGAAATATGACTCCCACACACCGTCTCGTGTACCGCTAATACATTTATTACATCACAGTGTTTTGGTCCGACTGACCTTCGTCAGATACGAAGGTGGGGTCCAGTTTTATCTGCATGTAAATGACCTTTTGGTATTGTAAGCACACATCATAATAACGACATGGAGAATATTTACATACAGTTTAAGCGTCTGCCCTCAGAACTTTTACTTTCACTTTGTTTCTACAGTATATTTAAACACTTTAATATCCCTTCTGTCACGTCAGCTCTGGGATAAGAAATCTTATTAGTCATACATAAGACACGTGTTACTGTGAATCACTCACTGTTGGGTTCGAGAAGTCAATAACTGAAAGTATAAACTGTGAATAGATGTGCTTTGAGCCCACTGTGCCTTTCAGTGGCATATTTGTGTCATTCTCATGGAAACAAGCTAATGAAAAGTTTTCCCAGCATATTCCCAAGAGATGCAGTCAGTAGTTTTTCCATCCTTGATTTCCCAACTGTGTCCTATCAGTCTTCTACAGTAAATACTTCTTGACAGCACATTTTCCTGCATCTTTCAGGAGCTGCACAGTGAGACTCTGTCAGTGCTAAGTGATTTGGAGGGCTGGTGTGAACTGGACTGGGCAGGCCTGAGCGACGTCCAGATCCGACTCCCTCCGGTCAGGGAGAAGCTCAGGGACATGTCCCACTGTCTGTCTGACTGCTGGACCACTCTGGACAACACACAGAGGTTGTTGTCCACTCTGACGGAGGTAACGGCACGAGACGACATCTGCAACACACACACAGGAAGTTATAAACATACAGTCATGGTTCCAAAGTGTTTTAAGGCCGAACAGAAGTCCTAATGACTTTCCTGACTTTCCTGTCTCTTGTGTAGGCCACCCAGTGGTGCGATGCAGTCTCCTCCACCTCCTCCTCTTCCTCTTCTTCTACCTGCCCTCTCGCCTCCCTCCCTCCAATACCCCCGTCCCGTTTCCAGGACGCACGCTCGTTAGCTATAGAGCTGGGTGGCGGGGCACTGCTGGATCTCTGGACTCAGACAGTTGAGCGATACCAGCGGACAGTAGCACAAGTCAAGCCCCGATTCCTCCAGTCTGACCGGACACAAAATCAGGGACAGGGGAAAACCAAAACACCCTCTGCCAGCAGCCTGTGGGATCTGATGGGCCCCGAGGGAGAGGGTGACTCCTGGGGGCTGGGAGCTGGAGGAGGGGAAGGAGGATTGCAGTCCTGGGGATCCCTGGCATCACTGTTCAGACCGCAGACCTGCTCCACACTGAAGATAGGAGAGGAGAAAGGGAATAAGAAAGAGGGAACGGCGGGAGGAAGTGGTGCGGGAGGAGGGAAGTTTCTGCAGAACCTTCTGAATCCTGCAAAGAAGAGCGTGAGTTTGATTTCTATTATATAAAGAGGCTTTCTGTTTTATGATCCTATAAAACACTCTTTCTCATAATGCACGGCTTCTTCCAACAGGTCTTATCCACTTTTTAATGATGTGCTAACATAATTACCAGATAATACTATAGAAACATGGGGTACAAAAGTTCAACAAAATAAATATAATTTAAATAATAGACTGAACCACATTCAGCGTTAGCAGCATGGTTCTTTATATCTTTTTAACGGCGCAAAAAAAAAGACTTTTCAGGGAGAAGTCGCAAAACTATAACGAAAAAATGTAAAAACCATGTTGTACTGTATTTTTATGCTGCTGTTACTCTGAGGTGCATTACAGTCCTGTTGTAACTGATGTTTCTCACAGTCACACCAATGACCAGTTCAATTACCTTACAGCCCACAGAGGCTCCACTTCCCCCCAAGCCACCTCGGAAGCGTCACCCGAGCTTTGACCTCCAGGCTCTCCTGGCCCCCCGTCGAGGTACAGCCACCCCCAAACCCTCTGAGTCGCCGGTGGCCGGGGCGAGCCGTAACTCCCCCATGTCCTGGCTGGGACGACGGGCATTGGCCGACCCAGTCATTACTACTAGCATGGCTGCAGCTATCCCAGGATGGAGCGGTGGTGGTGGTAGTAGTGGCGGAGGAGTGTTGATCCGAGGAGTGGAGGTCAGCAGCAAGGAGGTGGTGGATCACACGGGGTCACCGCGCCAGCATGTTCTGCTGGGGAGGACAGACAGGGAGACGGGGACGGATAGGGCCGGTTCTACCGCACAGAGGTGTGTGTTTGTGGTTTTTCCTCCACTTTCCTCGTAAGAAAATCAGTAAGAGGAAGTCAAACATAATAAATCACAGCAAGAATGGAACAGGCTAAGATGAAAGAGAAAGCGATGCATAGTTTTAGGGATAATTTAAGTACAACTGAAGGCTCTTTTGCATTGATTTTATCAGTCATGATGCAATCTTAGATAATTTTTTCATTACTGAGTCTTTGATCTCAATCCGTTGCTATCTTCGCTCTCACTTCCTCTTACCTCCAGTTGTCCACTTGCTTCCATGTTTGTTTCTCCTTCGCAAGTGTACTCATGTATCGCTCGCTCTATGTGTTTCTTTCCTCCCCTCCCCACCCGTTACCATCCCCACCGCAGTAAGCTGTACCTGCTCTGGTGTAGGATGCTGAGTTCGGAGAGGCAGTACGTGACTGTGCTAAAGGGGGTAGAAGAGACGTACCTGCCCTTACTGGAGCTCTCAGACACCCCAGCTTCCATCAGGGGGAAGGCAGACTCACTGTTTCCCAGCTGGGCCAGCCTCACCACCTTTCACTCGCAGGACCTACTCCCTGCCATGGAGGGCGCTCTTGTGCAAAGCCTTTTGCAACAAGACTGCTTCAGTAAATTTGTAAGTTCCAAAATGCCAAGTGAAGTTACAGGAAAAAGTTTTTCCATGTAACTGTCATCATAGTTAAACGACTGCATGCACTGCTCTTCACTTTTACGTGAACCTCTGATGAGTTGTTTCATATGTTTGTCTATAAAAAATGTCACAGATAAGTTAGAAGTTGGCATAATTTGCTTCAAAATGTCGTTTAAATCCCTCCCTGTCTAATTAATCTGATTAAAATCAACTTCCTGGCCTGTCACCACACAGCGGGACCAGTTTCTGCAGTATTCCCAGTACATCAGGAGCAAACCAGAGCTGGATTCTCCACTGGTCACACAAGCAGCCGACTTTTTCAAGGTAGGATTCATCGTGCCTCTTTAGCCTCTTTTAAAAGAAAAAATGAAAAAACAGTTTTGTTCAGATAGTTTTACTGAGAGAGTTGTGGTCTTAACTCTGGTTCAACCAGTTCATCTCAGTAAACATAATTTCAAAGAGATCAAAGTGTCTCTTCATAATAAACCCTGAGTGTCGTAATTTTTTTAAATTTGATTATTTTCTTCTTCTTTTTTTTTTTTTTACAAAACTGCTTACACAATGTGAGAGCATTGCTATGAGTCATTTTTTTGAACACATCACAGGCTCAAGCCAATTAAAGCTGCTTTATTTGTTGGTGGCAGCAATTATGAACGAGCCGTATACAGTAAAGTTAATTACAAGTTAAATGCACACTAGAAAAGCCAATTAAAGGCGGATTACAGAGAAAGTCATCGGGGCTCCCGAGCTACAATTAACAAAAAACTAATACATCGACAGCATCGTGAGATTATTACGAGGACTA
>VURO01035421.1:23520-34510 GCA_015108175.1 Pelvicachromis taeniatus | reverse complement strand
ACAGGGAGATCAAAGTGCTCAAAACCTCTGAGGCAACGCTCAATCCCAGCATTTCTAACGAGTTGCCACCAGGAGGCAGCACGTGCTCAGGTCACGTTGAGCAGCAGCAGCTGTAAAGCAGCCTGATAACAGGGACATGGTTATCATGATGGCAGGGGACATTAAACTGGAGTTCATTCTGAATGATGATGGCGCTGATGATTGTTACGGCTGCGTAGCTGCTTCTTCAGCGTTTCTGGGATCAGCGGATGAAAAAGAAAGTGGAAGAAACATTAAAGCGGCAGCTATGAGTTGGAACTTTCATAGCCATATTGACCTTGATTACAAGTGTTTAAAAAAAAAAAAGAGCTGTTTGTCAAAACATTCCAAATGATGTCACAATCATCCACGGAGAGTTGTGACTGTCTCCGAGGAGCGGCTCAGCCTGATGTAGCAGGAGAGCCTGTGTACTTTTTTTTATTTAGATCCTGAGCGTTTTCTTTAAAGTAGCGAGATGGGACGCGTGCCTTTATAAGGGATTGAAATCAAGAAGTGATTCCAGCTGAGAACTGGTTACAACTTGTCCGATCCATCGGAGCCTCATGCCTCCAAGCTCAGCAGCTCAGAGTTATGTTTTTCTGTCAGCTACCTGTTAGAGAAAAGGGTATCAGATACTTTTCTATGGCCTGTTTAGACTTGGAGAGGATAAAATAGTTGCACTGGTGCTGAAAACTTGTGTCAGCTGTTATTTTTTCAACCAAAAATCAGAATTAGGAATCAATGAGGAAATCAAAAAAGAACTGAATGTTTAATAATCGTAGAGAGATCACTAAAATCATATCCACCTCTAGACCAAACTGTCATTCTTGTCGTGCAGCATCCAAATCGTCACAAGATACATGTGATTTATGTATTTTGAAGCTTGTTGCGCTGAAGGGCGATGAGCTAAAAGTGAGCTTTTACAAGAATCGCCACTCGTCCTGCAGCATCGGTCACAATTTAATCACACAGTGCACACAGCGATCACCTAATGAGTCTTTGCCGAAAATGTGCTCGAGCTCAATGTCACCTTTGCCATTTTTTCAGGCAAATCCCTGTGAAGTGTGATGGGTCGCAAGCCGGATGAGATGCCGTGTCATTGATGTTCCGGTTTGCAGGCGTATCTGTTAGAATTTGAGGTGTAAGACATGAGCTGGTCTCTTTCATTGTGTCGTTTATATGATCTGTTTTGAAAAAGACCAAAAATCATTATTGTCTTTTTTTAGGTGGGAAATTCCACATGTCCTAAAAAAGAAAACTTGTTGCAATGTCAGAAAAAAAATATTCCCCTGGTTTTCCACTAAGTAAAGTCAAAGTAAAAGAGCGCAGACACTTCTCGGGCCATTTAGGTCAGGACATTGTCTGAAGCTGCCCTTTCTAACATAAAGGACACAACAGGTATCGGTTTAGCTGTTCGCTGAAAATGCTCTTTTTGGAAGAGGTGAGGGTCCCTGCAGCGGACAGAAGGCAAGACATGTGACACCCATGGCTGAAGTCTAGCAAGTGGATTGTGTGTGAAAACACAACTTTTCACTGTGTTTTAAGGCGAAAACATCATATAGTTCACTGTATAATAAAATACAGTGAACAAGCCCAGCAGAACATGATGGGGAAACACCAGCAGATTTGCTAACTTTACATTTTAATTTGTCCTTCCCTCCCCTGTTTCAGTCAAAACTTCCCCAAGCCTCCCCCCTCTCCCCTCTGGCCTTCCCGCACTGTCTGCAGGCTCCCATTCAGAGGCTGGAGCAGTACTGTGAGGCGCTGGAGGAGCTGGGGGGCATAAACCCCGCCTCTGACTCCGCCCTCTCCATCCTGAGACACGCCCAGCGGCACGGTGAGGACCTCAGGGCCAGTGACCTCATCGTCGGCTGTCCGGTGAGAATGCTTGTCCCAGTTTATGACTGTGCAACTGTCAAGTCCCACTTTCTTTTCTTAGAGGGAAAGAAACTAAAATCTCGTTGAGGAGGTCACGCCAGTGGAAGTGATGAAAAGATTTTTACTTATTTCTCTTTTACCCGCAAATAAATAAAATAAATGTATCTGTATTTACCTTCCACATAAACACTAGAAACGCAGCTTACATTAGCCATGTTTCAAGAAGCACACATTAAAGAATTCATGGAGGCACATAAATAGAAGCTCATTTGCATTTTCTTACTACTACAAGATGTTAAGAGGTTTTGCTCATAAAAGGAAAAGCCCATTTACTGTGAACTGCAGTCTGCGGCGTCTATTTATAGAAAGAAGCAGGACAATGTGTGTGAATGTGTGAGCATCTAAACTCACATACTGTGATTGAATCCGTCAGCATCACTTTGGCTAAATGGAGATCTTCCATCAGGATACGCAGGGATCATAAAGGTGTGGGAACAGCAGCAGCATATCTGGTACAGAGCAGAGCGGGCATCAGTATCAACAGACATGACACTGATGAAGTCAAACACAGCATGAGGAGGAAGAATTGGGGTAGAGGTGGGTTGCAGCTTGCAGAGGCAGCAGCAACTCCAGGCTGGCTAAAGCAACTCAAACACTGCATTATGTATGAGATTTGTCAGTGTTAGGCAGTGTAGCCTGGCCACTTTTTCCTTCAGGCCGATGATATTTATTTGCTAATATATTAATATTGGTCTGCAATGGCTGCTAAATGAAATTTTATAAAGTGAAAAAAAATGAAACATGTTATGAGTGTTGATGTCGCAGTTTTCAACCTGTTCAGTACAATTTTATTTATATAACAGTTGCCTGAAGATGTTCTAAGGTAAAGAACAAGCACTTGGCGACAGTGGGAAGGAAAAACTCCTTTTACACAGGAAGAAACCTCTGGCAGAAGCAGGATCAGAGAGGGGCAGCCATCTGCTCCGAACAGAAGCCGATCTGGAGCTTCCGTGTTTGTGACCCACTCTGGGAATACCGAAAACACAACAAGCAGCTGATCTGAGCAGAACCGACTTATTGGTTATTTTGCCTGATCATTTTTTCGATATTAGCCATTTACCAATATAGAGGGTATGTGCTTTCATAACAGAAACGCCTTTCAGCTATGTTAGGTGGATTGATTTAGCGTCATTTGTCCACCAGATGGCACTGTGCAACTTTGCTCTTAGCAGCGCATGTTTCAAACACCAAAAACAAGCTGCTGATGTGAGCAGAGTTGGAAGTTTTTCTTCTGTAAATATATCAGTACCGGTTTTTATAAAGACAAATAAAATTTCAAAATTAAAAAAAGGAAGGAAGAGAGGCGAGAAACACTCGTCAATCTTTTTCTGAGGCCTGATGTTGCATAGTTTGTCCACCAGAGGGCACTCTGCACGTTTCCTGTCGGCAACAAGTTTGGAGAACCAAGAACACAGAACAGGCAGAACGTTAATATTAAATATTGAGCTACATTTAACAAATGTCCGGGAAATCTGTTTAAGTTTAGTGTATAAAAAAATAAAAAAATATTAGCCGATATATCAGAATATCAGATTTTTAAGGCATCATGTTGTCAGTCTTAAAAATCCTACATGAGTCTGGATCTCGTTAGCCTAGAAGCTTATCAGCTGAGCCATCAGCTGATGTGGTTTTCCACTGAGATCAGTTGTTATCATCTGATCTGAGTTTAACCTGAAGTATCAAGCTGAATCTTTATTTGCTAGTCCTGAGAGCGCACAAATGTCAGAGAGTGACAACAAGGATGTGACAAGTGGGAGGAAAGATTGTGTTCTCCCACTGGAAATAAACAAAAACTCAAAGACTTCTTAAACGTCCAAAAACACCAACATCCTTGCGCCCGACACCACTGTACTCTGACACAGCTGTATCATTTAGAGGTAGTCGTGACAAATGTTTGACTCCCCCACACACACATACACACACACACACCTCTCATCTCTCTGCGTTCTGAACGAGGGGAAAGATTACAGCAGCACAAACACTCGGGCTGAGCTACTTCACAATTGCGCTGCAACAGCTCTCCAAGTAAAAATGATTGTAAGTACAGGTGTGTGCGTGTTTGGGTGGGTGTAGATGTGGGTGTTCATAAAGTGTGTGAAGCATCACTTATATCATGACCCACTCATTTCTAGAGGTTTAAAAATAAGAATGTACTGTATGTCAGTGGCCGCTTGTAAAATTTCAGACCGTTTAAATTCATTGTCCGCACGCTTGCAGCTGACAAATCGTTTGCGTTGCCTTGTTTGCTGCTCTTTTGTGCTTTTGCATATCCAGCGTTGAGAATTACGTAATTTATTTTTCGGCTGTTATGAGTGTCTGTGTGCCTTTGACTTCCAACAGCATCTCAAAGTCGCAACCCTGTAATTGACATGAACAATAAAGTCACTTTTTTTCTCTCTTTTTTTTTTTTATTACAAAAGATGTGATTCAGCTGGCCAATTAGAGCAAAGATCCAGCAGAACGAAGCATCCATGTGAAGAATATGTCACCATGCAAGGCACTGTAATAATAATGCTCCTTTGTCCTTCGCTGTTGAATAGAGAATAAAGCTTTTCAGTCTTTGTAGTCAAAGTGTCTCGCAACTCCAAACAGAAAATTAGAGTAGGTGCAGGGGAGAGGGTTTGAGACTTTGTAATATGACGACCGCTTAATTTGTAACTCCTAGTTTTTGTGCTACGGAGGGGCACAATCAACCGTGTGTTTCTCCTCTGAGTGCGTGGAAAAAACATTTTTACAAATCTGTAAAAGTGAGAATATTTCAATTCCACCAATTGAATCGAGATTGAAACCTGACAAAGAAGACAGGATTTTAAAGTTCAGCCTAGACTGTCGTCTTAAGATTGAAATTAAGACGGTATCTTTTTTCGAGGCTTGGTCCTGGGCCTAAGGCCACTATAAGTGTGTCCTAATGTGTGTGTGTGGGTGTTTTCAGATCCCTGTGACGGAGCGCGGCGAGCTGGTGCGGCAGGGTGAGCTGACGGTGAGCGGGGGAACTCGGAGAAAGCGAGCAGGCGTGAGGAACGTTTTCCTTTATCAGCACGTCGTAATCTTCACCAAACACAAGAATCCCAGCCCGGGACGCACCGCCTACAGTTACAAACACAGCATCAAGGTGCACAGCTCACACACACACACACGCATACACACACTTTTAATTCTCCTTCTTGCCATCTCCAGCACTTCGTCTTATCTGTAAAATCTGCTTTCTGTCTTGATTCTGCTGAAAGCAAACTAAACTTGAGGTTTCTAAAGTTTTTTGGGGGCACTGCTTTTTCCCCCTGTTTCCTCTATAAACTCTTTTTAACTCTATATCTGTTTTTTTTGCTCTACACTTGAATCACAACCTCACACGTTCCAGACATCGCTTGATGGAGGTGTGCAATCACAGATGACCGATACACACCGATGGGAAGTCGATGACAGACTTCCTGTCATAGAGTTTATGTGTGATTTTAACACTTGCATCCATGCAGATGAGTGAGATGGGTCTGACTCAGAGTGTCGGCGAGGAGGGAGTGAAGTTCGAGGTGTGGGTCCGACAGGCCCCGAGGACCAGAGACTGCATCACCCTGCAAGCGCACGCCAGGGAAGACCGAGAGGCCTGGACTCACGACATAGCCCATCTGCTGTGGACACATGCCATCAACAACACAGGTAAAGACCTTTAACCTTTAAAATAATTGCCCTCCTTTGTTAAGTCTTGAATTCACATTGTTTAGAAAGCAGAGTTCAGTTGCTGTAGCCACACCCAGGCCTGAATACTGTTAGACCTGATGAATCAAGAAATAATTTTAATAGAAGCTGTCTGACAAAGTGAAGCAGGCTAAAACATCTCAGAAAGCAACACATCATGACTAGGGCTGGGACAACGCGTCGACGCAATCGATTACGTCGACGCGTAAAATACGTCGACGTAAAAAATTTGCGTCGATGCGTCGTCACTTTCAAAGAAACACATGGCGGCAGCGAATAGCGGTAACATGTCGACTTAAACCACGCCCCCCGAACACGCAGTGATTCAGTGTTTGCCGGCTTTTTAAGGATGAAATGGCCGATCATAAAACGACCGTAAGTTTTCAACTTTTTTACTAACGCTGGTTTTTACCCTTTAATTCATCCAGACACCCCCCACGTAGACATACACTCAGAGATAAACACCCAACCTCAGTAAATGCAAAACTAATTTAAGCTGCTTAGCAGTAATATATATCATTAGATTAATCGATGCATCGAAAAATTAATCACTAGATTCATCGATTCGGAAAATAATCGTTTTGCCCAGCCCTAATCATGACCTGATGGAAAGAAACGGCTGATAATCTAAATCATTGACATCTATCAGTCTGAAAACGGTTACAAAGCATTTTTAAGGTTTTGAAACCGCGATGAGAGCCATTATCCACAAATGAAGAAACCTTGGATCAGTGGTGAACCTGTCCAGGAGTGCTCGACCAACCAAAATTACTCCAAGATCACAGCAACGACTCCTCCAGGAGGTCACAAAAAACCCCAGAAGAACAGCTAAAGAACTACACCCCTCCCCTGACTCAGATAAAATCGACGTTCACGATTCAACAATAAGAAAGAGACTGGACGAAAATGGCATCCATGAAAGGAGAGGTCAAGGAGAAAACCACTGCTGAGCAAGAAGAACACCAAAGCTCGTCTCACATTTACCAAATAACATCTTGATGATCCCAAAGAGTCGATGAAAATATTCTGTGTACTGACGAGACAAAAGCTGAACTTGGAAGGTTTGAGTCCCGTTAGATCTGCAAAAAACAACACAGCATTTCATAATCCAAACATCACACATGGTGGCACAACCAGTAATTAGTTTTAGGGGGAATTACTTTTTCACACCGGGTCAAGTAGGTAGGATCAGGGTCACAGGTGTGACAAAGGCCCAGATGCTTCTTACAGCACTGCTGATCTCTGGGTCTCCTGTGTTGATTTGGATCCTTAAACGGGACATCGCACTAGGTCGTCAGATCGGCTGAAGCACACTAAACACTGTGTCAATCTCGTTTCATTTTCTGGACACTTGGTATAAGGCAAGATCTTTCAGACTGAATCATCGCCTTTGTTATGTGGACAAGATATCTGGTGGTGGATGTTTAAGTGGAGATCATGTAAAAATATCTCCTCTGGCCCAGTTTGTTGTTTGATTTTTCCCCCAAAAAACAAGGAAGTGTCGGCTGTGCCGTTAAGGAATGAAGGCGTTCTACTGTTCCTTTACCCATAAAGCCTTGCACCTCCGCATTGCTTCCTGCCATTGGATTAGATTGCAGTATCACGCTGAATAAGTTGCTCGGCACATTTTTAGGCGCGGTTACCTTCTGTTCAGATGGCATTGTTCTCACAAACACAATATTCTGAGCTAATACTAAAATAAAACTGGTAATATTCTACGAGCTTGCTTTAGATGAGGCAAACTTCAAGTTCTTTTTGTCCCTTTGCTCTCACAGAGTTGTGTTTGAAGGAGTCACTGTGCATGGGAGTTTCCAGTAGGCTTCTGCTGGATGCAACAGGAAGTCCAGGCTCAGAGCTGGACTCCATCTACAGTCTCAGCGACAGAAGTAAGTTTAAGAAGGAACAAATGTGTAGATGCCGTGGCGCCTTAGACTTAACAAAAACAGCTGCATGTAGAATTGGGAATGATAATGTAATGTAATATGAAGTCGTATTTTGATTTCCCGCCTGTGCTGAATCGTTGTTGTGGAAACTGAGCTTATCTCAAGCATTAAAAAGTGAACATGTGATCTGGCGGGAGACGTTATGTATGAGTTCGGTGCACTCGTCAGTCTGAGCCGCGCTGTTCCACATCTCGGCTCGCAGATAAAGAAAGCTGAAGCCATTTTTCAGTACAACCTGTGTCCTCGGGAATTCGCCCAGTTTTATGTGACCAGATTGGATTACTGGATTGTTCGAATTTGCTCTGCGATCTGAAAGTGATGTGGCCCTGAGATTACAGATAGGAAAGAAAACGGGTCCTGGGTGTAGCTCCCCATGTGACGAGGTAATAATTTGGTGCACGTTTTCTTTTTTCTTTCTTTTTTTTTTTTCCAATCTTGCGCCCCTGGGCTTCTCTATGAATTTTTGATATTTGTCTCACACTGAGAAATTTTGAAGAGCTGTGACATGCCTGCGGAGAATATATAGCTCAGTCAAAAAGCTCAACTGTGGAAACACGTTTTACTTGTGCCTTGATCAAATCCCATCACAGCCCTCACTGCTGTGTGTCTGCCTTAAACTGTTTTCAAAGCGGTGACACAAACTGTCTCACTTCCATAAACAGAATGTGCAGCCTAGCGCTCGCATGGGTGCGTTATTGAAACTGCTAGGCTAGGTTCATGTAGCAGTTCTCCTATTTGTCCTGATCACTCACTGAGCTGGGCAAAATTCCAGCATTATCCTTTAATGATCTGGATTTCGAGTCGTTGTGCGACGCAGGCCTAGGAACAATACAACAATGTTATGGTGATCAATTATAAATACAAGTCCTAGATTCAGTTTTTCCTCCAGGTAAAAGTTCCACTTAGAGTGTTAAAAAGTAAAGAATTTAATGTCTAAGAAATATTTTATCATTGTCATTGTATTTTTTTTCTACTACTACATTTTTTTTGTTTTTTAAATGTCAGTGATCCCTTATGGGGAAGAACATTTTCCTTCCCCACTTTGAGAAAACTACCTGCGAATTGATCAATAATGTAATAATACATACAGTTTTCAGCAATATTGGGATATATTATCATATATACTAACTCGACCTTCTCAATAGGTAATACACGGTTACACATAAATATCTAATCAGCCGATCACACTGCAGCAGCTCGTGTAGACGTGGTCAAGACGACCTGCTGAAGATCAAAATGAGCATCAGAATGAGGAAGAAAGGTGACTTTGAACATAGCGTGGTTGTTGGTGCCGGACAGGCTGCTCTTAGTGTTGCAGAAACTGCTGATTTTCCCACATCTCTAGGGTTTACAGAAAATGGTCCAAAAAAGAGAAAATATGCATTGAGCAGCAGTTCTGTGGGTGAAAGTGCCTTGTTGATGTCAAAGGTCAGAGAAGAACGGCCAGACTCCTTTGAGCTGGCAGCAGGCAGAAGGCAGCAGTAACTCAAATAACCACTCGTTACAATGGAGGCAGAAGAGCATCTGTGAATGCAAAACACATCAAACCTTGAAGCAGATGGGCTACAACAGCAGAAGACCACAGCGGGTACCACTCCTGTCTGCAAAGGACAGGAAACTGCCGCTGCAGTTCACACAGGCTCGACAAAATTGGACAAGAGGAGACTGTAAAAATGTTGCGTGCTGTCTGAGTCTCCATTTCTGTATTCAGATGGTAGGGTCAGAGTTTGGCTTAAACAACATGAAAGCATGTCAGCAGTTCAGGCTGCTGCTGGTGTAACGGTGTGGGACATGATTTGTTGCCACACTTCAGCCCCACTGAGCATCATCCATACGCCACAGCCCACCTGCGTATTGTTGGTGTCCATGTCCATCCCTTTCTGACAGTGTATCATCTTCCTGCTTTTAGGGCCACTCTTAACTCTCCATATTGAGTGTCTATTTGTCTATTTGTGTGTTGGCGAGACTGCGTGAAAGTTACCTGGTTAAATTTCAGAAAAACTTGTCGGAGAGGAAGAACACAAGCAGAGGAAGAACCTGTAGCTGCAGTGGGTTGTAATCGGTCTTTTTAAAAATAGCCGTTCAGTGTTTAAGCAGTAAGAGAAATTTAGAGACTTCTAAGTGCATGGAGGACAAAGCCTTATAGACAATGGATACATACAGGGCGGTTAGTAACAGGTTCACAGCATGCTGCTGAATGAACAGCAATCTGATGCTAGTAATTATATCACATGTCAAACTGGATTTTAAAAAAAAGAGAGCGAGTGCACACAGAGTTACATAAAACAATAAATAAATAAAATGACAGTACCTAATCTAAAGTACAATCCTTTAGATTGCAGGGGCCATCATTCAGTCTCCAACAGCCGTCGTTGTCTCAGAGCCAAAGTGATTTCTCATTCATGGCCCAGTGTAATGCGCATACTGCTCACCAGGTGTCTCATTGAGTGCAGCAGTTCAGGATTTCAATGCATGAATTGTCCTGTGGGACAGAACACAGCGTTAGAAATTCATTGAACAGGATGGGAAAAATGCCATCTCACTCTGACTCCTCTCTCTTTGTTTCTGGCGTGCGTGCGCTCCATCCCTTTTTCCTTTCAGGAAAGCGTTATAACACGAGCGCCGTGAAACCGCGAACGCGCACAAGGTTAAACACACAGCTGTTCCATGCATGTGCATTTTACTTAAAACGCAGGAAGGCGTTATTATTTGTGCTTCCACACTTGATTGTTTTCACTGCGTCTGGCACAGACCTCTGTCACACAGCCCCGCTCTCTCTGCCTGTCCCCTTCAGTCCACAGTAGCTGTTCAGACTCCTCTTCTGTTGGGAGTCAGAAGGAGGGGGGATCTCCAGCGTCTGGGAGGGACCCCAGGAGAAGCTCTGGATCAACAAGCTGCTCGCAGGTGGGCTAAAAAAAAAAGTATGCACGTGTAACAAGCCCAAAAGATAACATGTGATCCCCGAGGTGAATGAAAGCTGTTTTTATATCCCGCAATTACTCAACACTTCACCAGTGTTTTAATATAGACATGAAGTGAGAAATGTGCTTTCCTGCTCGCTGGAAACGAAAGCGTCTTTTTTCACTGTCGTTGGGTTTTCTGGAACCTTTTTAGGAAGGGGAGCTTTGCTGCAAAAAGTCCCTTTCTGAAAGCCCAGGCTTTAGTTTGCAGAGCTAAATATGTTCGTAGGCAACCCTTTTAAACTCCTACAAACATGACTTTGTCATTAGTATCAAGATGCTAGCCATGAACGCCCACAGAGTTCTGCTTCTCTTTGCCTTATTTCCTTTCATCTGTGGACTACTGCCGGCTGAATACACACAAATTACTCCAGAGCAAAGATTTTTATTTCCAAGCATTTTTTTATTGTTTTTTTTATTATTTAGCAAAGAGCACAG
>VURO01035421.1:0-14044 GCA_015108175.1 Pelvicachromis taeniatus | reverse complement strand
CCCCCCGCTCCTTCTCCCACCTCTACCTCCTCCTCCACCAGCCCCCAGATCAATTCCTCCTCCCCTCCTTTCAATTGATTTGCCAACATATCTCACTGAATATGTACATATTGATCCCCTCCTCCTCCATCACCTCAGCCCCATCCCTCACTCTTTTCTCTTTCTCTCCTCTTGTTTTTACTCAAACATCTATCAGATTTCATCCCCGCCATCTACGCGCCCCCATCATCCCCTCCACCCTCGCCACCTTATCTCACTCCATCTCTCTCCCCCTTTTGCTCTCTGTTTCTCTTCCTTTCCCTCTCTCCCTCTCTCTCTCTCACACACACACATACTTTCCTCATCTTTCATTTCATCTCCCCTATTCTTTACCTCTCTCTCCCTCTCTGCCATCTCTTCTGCCCCCCCTCCACCTCACTCTTCTTTCCACTGCACCTCCCTCCTCGTCTCCCTCCCTACGGCTGTTTCTCTTTTTTTGGTTTTGTTTTGTTTTTTTGTGTGTGTGTGTGTGTGTGTGTGTGCATCTCTGTCTCACTCACTCTCTGCATATTAATTGGTGTATTTCTGCTGCGGCGGAGAAAACAATCAAAGCGTCAGGGGCGGGTGATGATGCCATTGTGGCAGCCGCAAACACATACACATATGTACCGAGTGCATACACACACAAACACAAACAGATAGAGAAAAAGGGGGAGACGGGCACACACTCACACACGCAAACATGCACGCGCAAGGCCGACATGCACAGAGTACAGTTGTGGGGACATCAGCAGACGGAGCTTATATGCACTTGTATACACATATATAACCTGCTGACGTGCAAAACGTGCTCATGCACACGCTCGTATACACAAAGTGATTTACTATGTGCACACACTGAGGCAGGCATGCACGGCACATATGCCACAGACTTTAGTCAGTCACTCTCAGATACACAATAGCGGGCTTACAATGGCTGATCCAGGAGATATGTTCTGCGTCAGCAAAGACATTTGAATTTCCCAGCCAACATTTACCTTCAGAGCACAACACGTTTAAAATGTTAAAACCAAGGACTGGAACTGAAAAACATTCACACTTGTGATTTCTTCTGCACGTCATGCGGAAAAGTAGGAACAGAGGTTACACCTAAATGCTTTTTATACTACAGCTCTTGTTTGCTGAAAAGAAAGAATATGAACGCATCTGAAATGTAAAGAGGAATACTTCCCAAAGTGGCTTTTTTGTTAATGTGAGATATTTTAAATTTAGCTCTGGAGCTCTCTTTCAGAGCTCGCGGATGAGGCGCGTGTGTTTTGTCACTCCGCATGCACCCTGGCCCACGTACTGTAGATTTGACTCTGGCTTATTTTTCTGTTGTTGTTGTTGTTGTTGTTGTCATTTGCCCTTTAACTGTATGCTCTCTAAGCCACAGTGCAGCTTGCAACCGAACATGAGAACACACTGCAGAAAGAAAACAAAAAAACAAAGTCTGTGTTTAAGTCAGCATTCGGGAGCTTAAAATGCAGACCCAGCCGGAGCAGATAAAGCTGAGGGCAAAGATCTCCTGAAAATATTTGAGCTAAATCAAGACCTGTCAAATAACTTCTTCTTTCCAGCCAAGCAATAATAGACTTTCAGTGCAAGTTGATCTGGGTCTGAAACTGATGGCATACAGCACCCTTTCCATCCCATACAGTGGCTAAAAGTGTAATATATATATATATATATATATATATATATATATATATATATATATAAGCACAGAATCCAGAGACTGCAACTAATTTAAAAGCGGCCATTTGTGATAAACCCACCAAGAAACAAAGAAGCGGTCTTACTTTTAAAGTCCCCTCGATTCCAAATGATGTTTCGCTATTTTGTTGCTTCCCTTTGATGTTTGACTGTGTGGAATGATGTCGAGCTTTGTGCACAGTATGACACATTTATCTGCTGAAGGGGAAAAAAGTTTCTCTTTGCTTCAGTTCAACACAAACAGGATTTGGTGACATCACAAGAATGGAAACCAAATGCAGCTTACAGTTCGGTGATGTTTAAACCCGGAAACCTCCAGTCAAGATACACTGCAAATGCCGTCCTGTGAAGTAGGAGACGTTCTTTGTTCAGCGGATGATGAGCTGTAAATCATCTTTAACTGCTGTTTCTTTATATTTAAAAGCTGAAACACAAGGGTTTCAAAGTGGTGATTAAACAGTCTCAAGGGTTAAAATCATTTGGTTGTTTGTTGTGGTTGCTTTTAGGTTGTGAAGGCGTAGCTGTTGTATGTGTACAACCTAACTTTATAAGGGAAGAGAATGCCAAAAAATTCCTGTCTTTCTGGAGGTTGTGTGCCAACTAGCAGCACTTATTATTTCAGTCTCAGCAGAATGGCAGCACTGTGCTTTAAATCAGGGTTTTTTAAACTTGTGCAAATATTCAGTGTTTGTGTTTTTTTTCTGCTCAGTAACCCAGCTTTATTTGATAATGTTAAGTAGGTTTAAGACAGAGAAAAGTTAAAACCTAAAGAGAAAAGCCCCCTTGGTCACAGTCAGTGCTACTACTTTGCAGTGTGACATAATGTAGCAGCACCGGATGAATGAAATGTACAGAAGGGAATTCTTTCTGAGTTGTTACAGGGCTGCATGAATTGTTAACAGAGGCCACCGCTGGCCTGCTGCACTTTGAGTACATTGGGTTTAAATGAAGCTTGAATAAAGTCCACTTGCTCTATATAAACGTACATCAAGAGACCATCAGCCCTGATTCTGTTGGACAGAATGAAAAGCTGTGCATAGTTGTGCTGCTCCTTTAAATGTTTTAAAAGGGATGCAAACAATTACCTTTTCAATATTTAAGTTTATTTTATTTATATAGCACCAAATCACAGCAACAGTTGCCTCTGGACATTTAATATTCTAAGGTAAAGACCCTACAGTTATACAGAGAAAACTCCAACAATCTCATCACTCCCTGTGAACAAGCGGTTTGGTGAGAGTGTGAAGGAAAAACTCCCTTCTGACAGGAAGGAACCTCAGGCAGAGCCAGGCTCAGGGTGGGGCAGCCATCTGCTGCAACCGGTTGGGGATGAAGGGTCGAAGACGCGACAAAGACACGCTGTGGAAGAGAGCCAGAGATTAATAATAACTAATGATTAAATGATGAAAATTAAGCTTTAAAGAGCTCCCTAAGCAGCTGTCTGTGTCTCCAGTGATGACACTACAGCCCTACAAAGTCATAAAGGTCATAAAGGTCAGGTTGAAGTAAATAAAACCGCAATTAAATAAATCTGTGTGAGTTTCTTTTGTTGTGTTTAATCACTTCTTTGTCTTCAGTTATTTATTCTACTATGTAATCGGTTCTGTTTAACCCCTTTTCCATTAGTAGCTATTCGGATCGATTCACCGCAAATCGACTCGGATCGACTGGTTTTCCATTACAATCGAGTACCGCCTAATGTACCTGGTCATCGTCATAGCAACGCGGCCATGTGTCATGTGACTTAATTAGCATGTGATATGAATGCTACAACAGAGGTGGACATCAAGGCGACGATATGTCTGCTACTTGGTCTGCGGCTTTTCATCGATTCGAGGAATCAGTGCTGTTTTTTGTAGCCATTTCCCCTGCTATCGGGGTGCTCTCATGACTCATCGAGTGACGCCACTGACCAGCCAATCGGTGGCATTCAGTCTGATGACGTCCTTTTTTTAGTACCTGCTCGGATCACTTGGAACCCCGGAAGAGCAGGTACTATGTACTATGACCTAATTAAAAACTGTGGGGACTCCACAGTTTTCAAGATATCATGTTTAAATTGTGTGTGATGGCACCACCACTGTCAAGGTCAACATCACACAAAATGTGAAAACCAGTAAAAGCTTAATATTACCCACAATTTTTTTTTTTTATGGATTGTCTTTAAAATTCACAGCAATATATTAAACCTTGGTGGACATGGCTACCTAGATTGGCTAAGCATATGACCTCGACCTTCATTTTTAGTGTCGACGTTAGCAAGTTGTAATAAAAACATCATAAAACTTCAAAGTTTTAGCAAAGCCTTTGGCCTTCGGTGGCTTGTTGCACTCTGAGTGCTCATGTTGGTAATGTGGCCACCATAAGCTCAGTGTCAATGTCGGTGTTCCCCTAAGACCTCACAGACGACAACAGTCACTGCTCTTTGCTGACACCTTCAAAAATATAATTTTACCAATCAAAGCATATTTTAATGTAACACAAACCTACTTTTAATAACCTCACATGGATACCCTTGGTCACTGAAAAAATGTGCATTACATAGATTTGTAGAAGCTAGTAACAGGCTTTAACATGCAGATACAGCTGTCGTCAGAGGTTTACATATATCATCTCATCATGGTCGTGAATGTCATGGTAATTTTGGGCTTTTAGTGACTTCTTTGAACTTTTTTTTTGCAGGGTGGAATTATTATACAGCATATATCTTTAATCAAAATAATTGACTGCATAAGTTTGTATTAATTTGGGTTTTTCTGTAATCTACACAGGGTCAAAGGTGTAAATACGCTCAGTGAAATCTTTTAATACGGGGTGATGAATGCTCTAGAATCTCTTTTAACCCGACAAGACCAATGGATGTTAACTTCTTGTTAATAATCACGATTTACTCCAACTGGTAGTTACTCCTTGCAGCATAAAAAGGATTTGTTTGAGAGCATTCATTGGATTGACCAATACTTTTTTGGAGTTTGGAAGCTCTCTTTGAGGCATTTCTTAACAACTGCAGATTCCAAAATTATCAGTTCAAATGACTGTATGTAAGTACAAGATATTCTGACGCACCACGTTGCCAAAGTCTAGAAGAAGACCCAAGGAGGGGGGTGCTGACCAAGAAAGAAGCACCTGCTCCAAAATCGACACCTTCAAGCTCAACTTAAATTTGCCATCTGGAGAAATGTTTTATGATCAATTGAGACAAAGACTGAGTTAACTGGCTACAATGACGAGAGAATGGAGGAGTAAAGGTGAGACTGTCAAACCTCAAAACACTGTACCAGCTGACAAGCAGGGTGGTGGTAGCATAATGGTTGGGGGATTGGGGGGCTAAGGTAAAATTGTTCAACTTCACCTCAAATCAACAGCTAGATGACTGAAACTTGGATATTGTGTGCAAATACACAGCTAACATTGAGCTTCTAGAATGGCCTTCCTAAAGCTTAGACGTCAACCCTGTGGAAAATGTGTGGACTAAAGCCTAAAGGCTGGGTCCATCCCAGGAAACACACCAATTTAAATAAAATCTATCCTTTCTGCCAAGAATAGGCCCAGCCAGACTTATCCCAAAATGTGTGACTTTCTAAGAGACATTTATTCGAGCCTATCTTGATTCGATAAAAAAAAACAAAAAACTGAAACAAACTAAAACATCATGACATCATTGCCCATGATGAGTGTATGTAACCCATACATGGAGTTGGAGTGAGTTGGTGGAGAGACAACCTGTGATTAGAAACCCCTAAACTGCTTTCTTTCCATGACAAAACAAACAGGATGTTGCAGAGACTTATTCATGCAAACTGTATTGATGCTGGTACATGGTGCACCTGCTGCAGCTTAGCTATTAGTAACTAAAAGAAGTGGATACAGCAATACACAGTAGTGTGCATTGGCTAGGAGATGTGGAGAGCATTCAAAAATACAGAAAGAATGACTCAAAATGTTTATTTTTTTGTTGTTGATGTTTTTGTTACATTTTCCAGAAATGAAACTCTGCCTGACCTCAAGTTCAGTTTCGCCATGGTTTTAGTTTAAAAAAAAAACCCATTCTGTACTTTTATCATCACTTTCTCTTTACTTCTGCACTTTCATTTGGGACCTTTTGGAAACCACCTGGGTGACTCCTATTGGTCACCCAGCCTTATGTTGGGAACCCCTCCTCTTCCTCAACACATCAAAATTTGTGCACTTTGTTTCTTCCCATCCTCACAGCGACCATGTGCTTCCGGGGTGGCTCACCACAACGTTTTAGCTGCCTCTTGCCTCTGTCATCACTTTTATCTCACTTCTGCTGGTGTGAAACTTTCTTCTTCTTCTCCTTCCACCCCAAAAAAAATGTCTCTTAACTGTCAGCTACCCGCCACCCCAGATGCCATATTTAGGATACAAATGTGAAGAGATGACAGCGTTGTAAAATGGTGCCCGTGCTGAGATTATAATTAACATTTCCAACCTACATCACTCTCCCTCCCACTTCTCCTATGCTCCCCCTACCACCACCACTCCCCCCCATTCACTCACTCCTGTGTAATAAATGGGCAAAAATGCAAGAAGAAAGGAGAGAAGGGGAGAAGGAAAAGAAAAGGGAGATGGAGGAGGAGAAGGAGGAGGAGAAAGATAGAGTGTGTGTGTGTGTGAGAGAGAGAGGGAGAGAAGAGGGTGACCAAACGGAGGGAGGAGGGAGGGGGAAACGGCGTATGCTTGTATACAACCCTGATTTCCATTTTTTTCCCAACTCGTAATGTATTTAATTCAAGTGAAACGTAATCATGACGTGTCGTGTCATTAATCTCCTCGCCGCCTCTCCCGTAAGTACACTGAGTCTTTACTTTCAACATATATCCTATATCTTCATTTATCTTCTTACATTTTATCTACCACAATGTTTACATATATGCACTTTTATGCGTGCTGGCACGAAACACCGGCGACGAAACATTTCCAAAATTGTTTAATTTACTGCGACTGTTGTTGCCTCTTTTCTCTCTTCTTCTTCTTCTTATTTCACGGGCAACACGCGGGATAATGGCCAACATAGTTGTTGATGTGTTTTATTTCACTCCGCTTTTTCAAATTTATTTATTTATTTATTTCATTGGCAGCTTTGGCTGTGTATGTGTGCGCGCGTGCTCGCATGTGAGTGATTGGCACGAGGCATGCATGTATGTATGTATGCATGTAGCCGCGCGCTGTGGACCACTTTACGTGTGTGTCATGTATGTAAGCCGGTGTATGTGCGCGCGTGGCCGACAAGCATGTAGCAGTCGGAGCTCCGCTTATAAGCCGTGACACGACAAAAAAAAAAGAAAGAAAAGAAAAAAAAGCGGAGAAATGCACTGTTTTCCCTCATAACTGAGGAAATACTCGGTGTAACAGTTAAACCAAGTCGACTCGAACAGTCAGCACGAGATGAAATGCGACTTAAAAATGCTCGCAAGTGCACGAAAAGTCACTCGGAGGTGTATTTTTGTTTAAAAATTGAACACAACTTCAGCTAAGTTGTTGTGCAAGCTAGCTCTTAATTTTTGTTTTTATCCGCGCGAGCAGTTTGGTAATTTGGCAGCTCTTCTTTAACCTCTCTGAAAAAGAACGGCGTCCTCTTCTTTTTTAAGTAGGTTGTATTTTTATTATTTATTATATATATAAATATATGTATACATTTTTTCAAAGAAGAGCCAAGTTCTCTGTGACGGAGGATTTCGATAAGCCGCGGACATATTGTCCAAGCGTAAAAGTGGATTTTTGCATGTTAGCAAGTTGATTTACAAAGCGTAATTTGTAGGTAGACGCGATTAGCTTGACTAATTCTTTTGTTGGACACACATTAGGCATTGTGTTGTGCGTTGTTTCCGAGATAAGCACCGCCACTTTTCGTGTGGGATACGCGCAAAAAAAGAAAAAAAGAAAAGACTCTTTAACGGTGCTTTATAAACCTTATACTTTCGGCCACCTTTTACTACAATGTTTACTACAACCCGTTTAGTTGTCCTAACGTTACCTCAGCGCTCAGAAAGTAGCATAGCAAGTGTGGCAATGCATACAACGTTGGGGCCGTGTGCGTGCAAAACGCGTGTCGCCAGATTGTGTTCAGTAAAGTATAAGTTACCGGTTTTCGTCCAAAAATGTGCGTTTTTGGACACGATGGCTCTTTTTTTTAGGGGGGTGAGGGGGGCGCTGATGTCGGTGGTAGATTGGCAGAGAGGGATTCAAGATGAAATCCATGATGGCACTTTTTCCCCCCTCCCGTCCTCTCGTTGCTCGCTCACTCGTCTTTTTCCCCTCCCTTAATCTTTTGTATAGAAAATTTAGGAACAAAATGGAGCAGGGGAGAGAGAGCGATAGATAGGCTGACATGACACACACACGCCACCCTCCGACTTCTCCGACTACCCTGCATCCCTCCTGTTTATGATTTTTAATCGCATTTTTCTTTTGGTTCTTGTTTCTATTTGGAAGCGGGATTGTGCGCGGACACCATCTGCGGGCAGGGTTAATTTGATTTTAGTGTGTGTGGGGGGGTGTTTATTAGTGCATTGTTTGTTGATGGTTATTTATTTCATTAATGTGCCTCTAATTGAGATGGCCGCGAGAGAGAAGAGAGAGGGGGGAAAGGAGCATACTGAAAATGGTTGCACGTTATTGACGCACATCACAGGGGCGAGGAGGAAATTCCTCTTGAGATAAGGCGCAGACGTGTCATCTGGGTTGACCAAAGACACTCCCGTCGCCTTTTTCTATATCCAATGGAATATGTTTAGGGATCCTGAAATGCCCTATTTTTTTTTTTTTCATATCTACCCAAAATGTCACACTCTTGAGAGCCTGTGCACAGTGGAAGTAGGTTGACATTGCTTGTGTGTCCTAAAATCAGGCATGTTTTGGGAGGGTTTGGCATTTTTTAAGACGGTTTTATGCACATTAACTTTAATAATCCCTCTATGAAAAAGAAAAGAAAGCTGATACAATTAGAAAAGAAATGACTTCACTCCAAATCCTGTTTTTTCTTTTGGATCATCGCCCGCAAGAGTGACTTTTGGCAACAACACGCTACTTTCCCCTATCTGGGCTCGATCAAAAACTAATAACGCAAGCTTTTTTAAAAAAAAATATTATCCTGTTGGTAAAAAAAAAAGAGCCTCCCCTGCCTCTCTACAGGTTGTTTGCCATTAGATATAAGGCGTTGATTTCATGTCAAACCCTTGGCAGATACTCATCTGCAACCAGCTGTACTAATGAATATAAAACACTAGCCCCATGTTAAAAAGGCTCTAATGGTTTTTGCTTCATTCAAACCTCTGTCTGCTTGTTGTGTTCAAGTAGTATCCACCTCCTCCTCCACCTCCTCTGTCACCCTCAATGCCGCCTACTTCCCATCTTTGTACATACTGTACTGTACTTGAAGGGGCACATCCACCCCATCCAGGTGGCTCTTGGGAAAGAGATTGTATGTGAGGGGAGAATGAGACAGAGGGAGAGAGAGTAAAAGGGAAAGGAGTGTAGCACCAATCAAGGCTTCTGATTGATATAATTGGGTCATTAGTGCGCTGCGGGAGAGGCACCTGCTTGCCCTCAGTTAGGGAGAATCTACTGCATTGTGACATTTTGAGACTGTTGAGAGTTCTGCTAGGCTGCTCGGGATTAGAGTGTATTTAGAGCATTAGGGTCTTACTTAAATAGTCTGCCACTTTTTGTCGCTAGCATTTAGTTTGGAAGACCAGCTCTGAAATCAGCGTTTCCAGCAGAGGCGTACAGGTAGATGGTGTGAATAAAAAACCAAAAAAATCAAACAAGACGATTTTGTAAGCAAAGCATTTTTCCAACTTTCCATTAGCGGCAGTCCCGTGTCTGCGCTTTTCAGACAGGTGTGCGATGTTATGAAAGCAAGCAGTAGTTGAACTTCTCCCTCAAGTTTGTTTTTAAGGTACAATACAACTCTTTTTGTGTTTTTTGGTTGCATTTCATTTGACCTACTGAGTGCAGCACAACAGATGCCTTCCTGGAAGAAAAAACTGAAAGTGTGAACTATTCTGGCCTCAATTTAGTCTGAAAACATTCTGGACACCGCATCAAGGCACTTTATATTGTAACCTGAAGACCGTGCCATAGAGAGAACCCCAGTCCCCAGTGAGCAAGTACTCGGCGACTGTGGGGAAAAAGACATTATAAAGTCATTGTTGGGAGTTCATCCTCACTTTTCAGCTCAAATCCTCTGCAAAAAAAAAAAAAAATAGAAATAAAATGTTACGTTCCAACCTATACGTAGAGTCAGGGAGCCCTTGAGTGCAATCAGTCACCCTGAATTACACTAGGATGTGTTGATTTAAGTTCTGACACCTCCCATTTATATGTGTCTTTATAAAATATAGTGTAAGTGAATGTGTTTCAAGCAAGTGTTCCTAAGAAAGAGAACACATGCTCTGCAAATTTCCCCAGGGTGAAGAAGGAATGAAGCCATTACTATTATACACTTAGCCTTTTTCCCCCCACACTAAAGCTGTTTTAGGTGTCTGATATATATACATAAATACCCCAGGGAGGTCACAGTGAACGGTGAGCATCCCTGAGGGGGTTGAAAGTAGTGTGTTGCTTAAGGCCCCCAAATAGAAGGGGTGTCATTCATGGAAGAAAGGTTTCTGAACCTTTTCCCAGACAGTAGGGAGAAAGTGGATGTTTGTTTCACCTGCAGGATTGTCTCCAACCTGGCAACTGATCCTCGGTGTGCACACATAAGCCTTTTAGGAAGAACGCGCACAACCACACGCATGCTCCAACCAATTCTTCTTTTAAAGCTTCAGTCTCGTAATCCCGAGTCAGACGAGTCATTCAGCACCCCACTTCCCTCTCCACTCACTGGTTTCAGGCACGGTGCGGCCTGTATGAGTTGGAGCGAGACTCTTGTTTTCTCTGCCGAGATACTTTCCGGTGTTCGGGATTCGCCTGATCGGGTCTAGCGTCAGCTCGTGTTCTCTCGCTGGAGGAGGAATTCATTCAAAAAAGTGAAGAAGCAGGAGCTTGAGGGGATGGTGCATTAGAGGGGGAGAATAAAGTTGCAAGGTTAGACAGGAAGAAGCAAAAGGGAGTAAGGGTGTGCGAAGTGGAACTTACAACACATCAGTGAGGCAGGAAATGCTGGCACAAGCCAGACTTTGCGCAGATGAAAGATGATAAAAGTTGGGACGCTTAATGTAACTTTTTCTATTTCTCTGCTAAAGTATCTTTCAAAAAAGGTCAGGGGCGTAACAGATGCGAGCCATTTGATCACCATTTCACTTGCGTTCTGCGATCAAAACGATACATGTGAAGTAGCATTTTTCCCTATACAAGCAATCTGCAAGACCCATCTTTAACAGTCGGCGGCAGAGACTGCGCGGGAGATGTTCACTCTTATCACTGTTGAAGCTGAAGATGAGGGAAGAGCGAGAGTGCGAGGCAGGCAAAGTTGAAGTGAAGCCGGCGGTGGGGAGGGAGGAGGTAGTAGTGGTGGTGGTTCAGGGAAAGGTGAAGTAAAGGAAATGAGTACCGGCTGTGGGGAAGTTCGCCACGTGACCACGCGATAAAAACCACAGGGCCAAATTATACTGTACCGCACAGGGAGCAGGCTCCCCTCACTTCCTCTCGCTCTCATCTTCTTTTTTTCACACATTTTTTTTTTTTCCCCCTTTCCTTGTGGTCAGTATCTCATACACCCACTTATCCCCAAAGGACACCTCACCTCGCGCTGGCTTCATCACATGAGAGTACATGTAATGCGGCGAGAAGAAAGATGCACTTGTAGGGATTCACAGAAATACACTCACACAGCCTCTGAGTGCAGTCCTTACTTTATGCCTTAAGGCCGGTGCCTGAGACCTTGACAATGTCTATTTTTAGGTACGTGGAGGAGGACTTAATTTTCAAACAACACAAAGGTCGCTGTTGCTATAGATCACTGGTTCCCAATCTGAGAGCAAGATCCCCAAGGGGTCAGGAGGGGTCAAGAAGAGCAGAGCAGACACTCAGATTTATTCTAAATCTTTTGACATTTACCTCCACAGGCTGATAGGAAATGAATGAAGGGATCATTGTAAGTCAGGCTTAATTACACAAACTGTGACGAGGCATTCAAAGTACTGTTTAGCTTCATGAGGCTACAAATCATGATACACAAACCCTCCTAATATACAACCTATGATACATTAACACTACTTATTATAAAGCTGTATAGCACTTCTATCCCACACACAGAGGCACCATTATGAACACTAGGTGAAAGGTGTTCACACCCTGATATATATTTACAATTACAACATGTATCTCCCATGTGCATGTGCAAACCTGCACTGACTGCCTTCACGATAAAACCCTGCCACTTCGGTGGATATTTACACAGTGACACCCCCGATCCCCACCCCCACTAAAAAAAAAAAAAAAAATCCTAAAACTTGTCTGAACATATTGTGCAAATTTCCCTCAACCAGTATTTACCAGGGATGTTGCGTATGATTGAGCCGTATCGTTATGCACGTGTTGTGATCCGAGTCAAGTAGTAGTTTAAACAGTGCAGTTTAAAAAAACAACAACATAGTGACCCTGATGATAAAAATTCATTTCCAGTCAAGGTAATTCAAGACACACAAAGCTGCATTTCAATTACTGGAATGTCAACATCGCCGCGATGCTCCGCGCGACGGCGGGACGCTTTAAAGCTGGCGTCATCTTGCGAATTACTGTGTCATTACACTCCTGCTCATGCACTGCAAATTTCAGGATCAGGGGGAAAAAAGAAAGAAAAAACAGGAAAAGCCAGTGAAAGTGCAGGGAAATCTAGTTTGTATCGAAGGGATGGGAAAATCCATTACGTGTTGCATATCAGCAGTCAACTATAGCTCCGGGCCTGAGAAGTGGAACAAACACTTAAGTGCGTTTAACGTGGAGTCTTTGTAACGGCCTGCAGGCTGTGGCTGCGGCAGGAAACCGGTTTGCACAGATCCCTTACGCTTCACTCCATTTGTGATCTCAGCAAACGCGTTCCTGAGCATTTTAGGGTCGCTCGCTTTTTTAATGATGATGTCACAATTTCTATTTTGTAAATTGTGATCACATTTAGGTAATAAATCATGGCCTGATTAAATGTGTGGCTACCTTGTGAATGACAAGCTGCTAGCACGTGCATCTACAGTGTCTCTTAAGCCTCTTTTCTACTAGTACCTGCTCGGATTTTAGGGTTTTTTCATTAGGTGGTAGTTCCGGGTACTCGGCACTTTATTAGTGCCTACTCTGCCCGTTTTCCAAGTGACCCGAGTCAAGTTGAAAAAGTGATGTCAGCAGACCGCATGCCACTGATTGGCCCACAAATAAGGTCACTGAGTGAGTCATGAGAGCAACTCTTTCATAAGACTCAAACCTGGCAACAACAGAAATGGCTGCACACCAACTTGGCTCTATTCTTAATAAGATAAGATAAACCTTTATTAGTCCTACACGTGGGAAATGCTTTGGTTGTGGCAGAAAGTACAAGTTAAGAGCAGTAAAAATTAAGAAAAAAGAAAAACCAATAGATTAACATACTATACAAATAGATATTGGGAAAATTGCACTTGGTAATATTGCACATCAGGGAGACAGGGCGAAAGTTACCATCGTGTATTGGATGTTTGTGAGTCTGTCTGCACATGTGTGGTCATCTGCAGAGACCATGTTGTAGAGTCTGACAGCAGTTGGAAGGAAAGACCTGTGAAATCTTTCCGTCCCACATCGTGGGTGCTGCAGCCAATGAAGGAGAAGCTCAGAGCTGTCACAGTCTCCTGCATTGGGTGGGAGATGTTGTCCAACAGGGATGACAGCTTAGCCACCATTCTCCTGTCACTCACCACCTCCACCGGGTCCAGGGGGCATCCTAGAACAGAGCTGGCCCTCCGGATCAGCATGTTCAGTCTCTTCCTGTCCCCAGCAGAGATGCTGCCGCCCCAGCAGACCACACCGTAAAAGATGGCTGAGGCCACCACAGAGTTATAGAGGGTCTTCAGGAGTGGGCCCTTCACTCCAAAAGACCTGAGCCCCCGCAGCAGGTACAGCCTGCTCTGCCTTTTCCTGTAGAAGACATCTGAATTGTGAGTCCAGTCCAGTTTATTGTTCAGATGAAGACCAAGGTTCATCATTAACTAATATTAAATATTCATCGCCATGATGCACATTTAAAATCAGATTATCACCCCCAGCCCTGCGACAGACTGGCGACCTGTCCAGGGTGTACTCTGCCTCTCGCCCTAAGACAGCTGGGATAGGCTCCATCGCCCCCCGCAACCCTGAAAAAGGATAAGCGGAAGCGACT
>VURO01035418.1:0-14157 GCA_015108175.1 Pelvicachromis taeniatus | reverse complement strand
GCGTTGCAGCTAGGGCTGGGACAACGTCGACGCGTAAAATACATCGACGTAAAAAATTTGCGTCGATACGTCGACGAGTAGCGGTACCATGTGGACTTAAACCACGCCCCCCGAACACGCAGTTCTACAGTATGGGGATATTTTAACCGAAAAGGAAGTGATTCAGTCTTTGCCGGCTTTGTAAGGTGGAAATGGCCGATCATAAAACGACCGTAAGTTTTCAACTTTTTTACTAACGCTGGTTTTTACCCTTTAATCCATCCAGACACCCCCCACGTAGACACACACTCAGAGATAAACACCCAACCTCCGTAAATGCAAAACTCATTTAAGCTGCTTAGCAGTAACATATATCATTAGATTAATCGATGCATCGAAAAATGAATCACTAGATTCATCGATTCGGAAAACAATCGTTGTGCCCAGCCCTAGTTGCAGCTCGACTTGTTTTACATTACAATGGAGAACCACGTAATGTGGTGGTATTTCACGCGGCTGAACATCCCATCATGTCCTTCGTATCCGACATTAACACCACAACAAAAGTGGACGTTGAGGCGATGGCATGCCTACTGCTTGGTCTGTAGCTTTTGGTCAGACCATGGCATTGTCTGTTTATAACCATTTACCTCGTTGCTGGGTTTCAAAAATGGCGGTTTTGAGTTTCGTTAAGAAGATACTCTCGTGAATCATTGAGTGACACGAGTGATTAGCCAATCGGTGGCATGCAGTCTGCTGACATTACATTTTCGGATCACTTCAATATTCGACCTACCAGTCGAGCAGGTACTAAAAAAGTACCAGTACCAGATACTATCTAAACACCTCAAAACTGTGGCGAGCCGTGCTGAGCCAACCCGGATGATACAATTTAAAATTGTTTATTTCCTAAATTGTCTATTATATGATTTATAAGTCAGTGTTAAGGAGTATAATCCTCTGAAAATGGTAAGGTACGTGGAAAATGAATGTCCAAAGAACAATTTTGAAAGACGTTCAGAAAGCCTAGAGAACTCAAGACCACTACAAGTTTTATATTATTTAGTTAAACCATGACATCTTATTATTAACTATTTATTCTATCTCAAAGATTACAAAAAACATATCCAAAACAAATTGTTTGTTTTTATCTCAACAACAACTCAAAAACCAAATCTGTCAGCTATAAACGTCTGCTGGAAATCCTCACCATCGAGTGGCTACATATTTTTTTTGTTGCATTCTTCCCTTAAAGAATAATTGTCCCTCAGCCAGCACTATACAGCTACACCTGAAACTGGTGTACAAGACTTATGCAAGCCCAGTGGTATCATGCTGCTGCTAAACGTCCCTGTGAGGCTGCTGAAGATTCAAAACTCTTTATAATCATTAGCAGCACAGCACTTCTACACCAAGAGGACTTAAAAAGAGAGAAGAGAGGAAGAAAGGCTCACTTACTGAAAGAGACTGCTGTGATTAAAGATGAAGGAGCAAGTTAAAACACTCACTTACAAAGTCACATAGAGCCTGGAGACTCCAGCAGTTTGGATTGGTGAGGCAGGTAGTTATAGCTCACAGAGACAGATGTTGGTAGAAATGACTGCCTAACAAACAATTTGACCCAGTGGTAGTTGTTGACAGCAAGGATTTACATGGAAAAATGTGAACCAATAGTACTGTGAACTATTCAGGTCAGAGGTGAGTGTGTTTACATGGACATGGTTATTTCAGGAGTCAAATACAGGATATGATCAAGGAACAAAAAACACACGTCTCTTATGATAAACAAAGAGCTGTTTGGTTATCACTCTTTGTGTGCTTCGTACTGTAATCCAATGCCTGATACTTAACCAATGATTTGCCAAAGCCAATCTGATATCATCTGTCACTCTCTCTTTACAACCTAAAGTCGTAATAGTAGATTTATTTGGACATTGAGGTTCACAAACTATTGATCACAATACTGTTTCATTATATTTCCTGCTCTAATATCCAGTCTGCCAATTAAGCTTATATGAATTGTCTGAAGCAACCATATAGCGCCCCTCCCTTCGGGACCGTCTTCCCCTGACGATGAATTTTAATTGGCCGCCACTCATAAACAGAAGGTTGGAACAGCAGGTGGGAGGGGCTTCTGCACTCACAGCTAGAGCTGTCATACAAAGTAAAGAGTGGGGAAACGACTGTCTGAAACCGTATGTTTACGGCATCCTGAACTTTTGGTTCACAGGGATTATCTGCGCAAACACTGATCTCATTATTTGAGACATTGCACATGTTTAATATGAGTATCTGTAAACTTCGGTTAGGTTTGATCTGGTTGTAAAGAGACCTTTAAAAAGATAAAACTGATTTTTATTCTTTCAGACAGGCTCAGCGCTGCTTTGAGCTTCATATTCTGAAAGGTTCAGCACTTTATTTTCAGATCTCACATTGCCTGGGAGCCTGCGAGCTTGGGGACAACTGAGTGATCCTCTGAGGGCCTGCAGCATCCATTTTCATTACTAACCCCATGCTGCTACTTTGCCCTTTTCAGCAACACAGCAGCCATTTATGGGCAACTCCTTTGGGTCGCCACAGCAATCCTGCTCCCTTTATAGCTGCCCAGAGAGACCATCTATCCCTTCATCGTCCCATCAAGCCATTTAGCAAATACTCCTATTGAGTATGAAAGTGTCAGTCTGTTTATTTGTCACTGTCAGTTGGCTAGAAGAGGTCCCTATATCCTAAACACACACATCTACCTATGTAACATTTTTGGTTTTAAATAGTCATGGAGCATCAATCACAATTTTGGGAGTCTACCATAAGTCTCTGATTGTTTATTGATCAGTTTCCTGCATGAATCTTGTCTCATCAATCCACACTCATCCATCATACTGGGTGTGTAAAAAGTGTGAAAAGAGCAGCAGCTGCACTGCACTAAGTGCTCATTCTTATAAAAACAACAGAGAGAAACTAAACTTTCTGCTCTGTGAATAATCAACTTCTGCATATTACAAATGCCCATTTCTTTATCTACCTCCTCCTGCGAGACAGAGACTTCCCTGGTCTAAGAGGAAGTTATAAAAAAAACAAAAAACCCAACAGTAACGTTATGTAATTGTTCTTTCAGCAAGCTTACACAGTCCTCTTTATCAGCAGCAAGAAAAAAAAATCAATTTGTTTTCTGTGAATTTCCATCTAGACACGGAACCACTCTGAATATGCAAGATAAGTGGGTGGGTGACATTTACAGAATCTGCACAGGTTACAGTTAAAGACTGAAGTTTCTACTTTGTTGGCATTGCAGTTTTCTCTGTGACTCTGGGACAAAATCAGAGAATACGTTTTCCAAAAGGAATCTCGAAAAGGGTCCAATATTTGATATTTCATGGGTCTCAAGAATGAGATTTTGCTGCCATTATTGGTTTTGTATAAACTCAACTGCATACGGTGACCTGCTGAAATTCAAATGAAGCATCAGAATGAGGAAGAAATTCTAAATAAATGACTTTGAATGTAGTTGTTGGTGGTCGACAGGCGGGTCTGAGCAATTCACAAACTACTGATACACTGGACACGACCATGTCTAGTGTTTACAGAGGATGGTCTGATAAAGAGCAGCAGTTCTCTGTGCAGAATAACATTTCTGAACATGCAATTCATCAAACCTTCAAGCAGATGGACTGCAGCAGCAGAAGACCACACCTGGTGCTACTCTTATCAGCGAACAGGAAACTGAGCTACAGCTCACACAGCTTCAGCAAAACTAGACAAAAAAAAAAAACATTGCCTGGTCTGTTAAGTCTTGATTTCACAAAGCTCAACTCATCTCAAGATGGTTTGTTAAATATCACAGTGAGTTCACTGTACTCAAATGGACTATGTAATCACCAGATCTCAGTCAATTCAATATTATTTATATAGCACCAAATCATAACAACAATTGCCTCAAGGCGCTTTACATTTTAAGCTAAAGACCCTAAAGTATTACAACTGAAATAATAATAATACTCAGTCCAGTACTTTCAAGATGTACTTAATAAAGTGCCCAATTTGTAAATGTAATGGGGGGTGTATCAAACACACGTTGCATAATTTTGAATTTTTTAACACATGATTGGACAAGAAACGTTTGAAGACAACCACAGTGCTCGGTGGTATAATGTAGTTGGCATAATTTATTATGCTTTATAGATCAATTATCCAGTTAATCAACTAGATAACTGCAAGACTCAAAGTATAACAATAAAAATTACTGTTAACTGAGGTTCATCAGAATACACTTAATGAAAGATTAAAGGATTAGCTCATTATTCTATCTTCAATTATCTTCAATTCATCATTTTTAAAGAAAATAAAATGCCAGCTTTAGAGTTCCTGGAAAATCTTTTGGTTTTTTACTTGAGATTCTGTTGGACAGCTTACTCATATTAGCGACTTTTATAGACCGAGTGATCCAGCTGCAGTCAGCTGCCATCCACCAATTTCTACGGTATATATGGTGACTTTTATTTAAATTATTGAGTCTTGTTCTATTCACTTAGGCAGGTTAGAATGCCCCTGGAGACATCAAAGATTTAAAATCTGTTCCTCTCCATGAGCAATGCAGGGCGGATGGAGAGGAAACCACCCGAGAACAATTGGGTCTATGCAGACAGATGGAGACGCCTGATAGTCTACAGCTACATATGTTTAGAAAGGAAGAGGAGAATGAAATTAAGTCAAGGCAGCCAAGTTCACGCTGGACTGGAGCCCATATTCAACAGTTTCTTTGTGTAAGGCAGTATTGTGTGAAAAAATATGAAACAACATTTTTCATTGAAATGAATCCGTTTCTTAGCTCACTGAACCAAAACACTAAACCTAACAAAGTGGTACACACATCCAATCACGACAAACAAAAACAATTCCTCAAATGCTAAAACCATTTGTTAGCATACAGCAACAGTCTTATGCATCTTGTGTGACAGATATTAACTTTCCATTGCAGCACAACAGGAAGTTGCGTCAATTGCAGCTATCAGTTTTTTTTCAACCCCACTTTATTTTAAAAATGGTTTTTGTTGTTGTTTTCCCTTCAATCGAGTGCATTTAGGAGACCATCTCTAAAAGGTTATTAGCAGTGATGTTTGGCACAGCCATCAGGTCAGCATCAGCCTGCTTATGCACCTTATTTAGGACTCTATATGAGTGTGTGTTTGAAAGAAAGCCGCCACATGCTTCCTGGCCTTGAAACAAAACAGATAGATTCACTTACTGAACTGCCGGCATTAAAACAGCCTGACATGATGTCTTTTTACTCCAGTCTGACGTGAGGACAACCATTTTAATAGAGATCTATCTAAAAACTCGTTCTCATAGCAAACAGCCGCTGTGAGACTCCAGCCTGAGTCGCACTGGCGGAGTGGCATGTGCCTCGATAAGCATCGTCGTTCAGGCTATTTTTAGTTCTCTGGCATTGTGCCAGATAAAATGCAGACTCTGGAGTGTTCACCAAGTCCGTTTCATCAAAGTGAAACACAACCTGGAGGAAACTACAAGACAAGTAATAAACTACTGTGCAGGCTTTATATAGAGAAAGGTTCCCACTGGTGGTGGGTTGTCAGGTTCAAGATTAGGAGGATGTTCAACGCTTCTGTGAGTCACACCTGAGGAGGTCAGAACTACCATAGAAACCAAATTGCCTGACTTTGATGATGCTTTACGTTATGCAGATAAAAACATCCTTCAGTGATCTTTAAATGGCTGGCAGATAGTTTGCCTGCACTTGTTAGTTACACACTTTAAAGGGGGGACGGTGTAAAACAGAAGCAGCCAAGCACACTGTTAAACGTGTATTAGTCAGTACCTAATATTTTAGGCACTTAACTAAAGAACTTTAACATAAAGAAGACTCTGTCTTCTTTTAAATGAGAAGACTCTGATGACTTCTTGTCAACGATAGCCACATTTTGTTATACTGTATGTTTCAACACTGCTCAAAAACACTTCACATAATAACACAAATCTGCTTTGCAAATGAAAGTGACGATGGGTACAACAACAACATCCCCAAAAAGAGAATGGCTTTGGAGGTGGTGCCACAGACCATTGCCTTCTCCTGACTGGTATTGTTTCTAGTTTTTCTTTGTGCTTGTGTCCTTCACGTCACTACTGGTGGCATGAAAATGAAACAGTATCTGTAGCCCACAAGACAGTTTGGCTAGAAAAAAAAAAGCACACAAGTCGCCTGCTGGATTTTATTTTGTAGGGCTCGAGTAGTGCTCCAAACCTTCATGTGACAGTACGTACTGTAGCTGCTTCCTATGCAGCTTGAATGAGAGTTACCTTGTTGCTGTCTCTTCAGTGCACTTTCAGTTGCACCAAAGCAAATTAAATTGATCCATTACGGTTTATGCTTCCTAACTGGACAGCGTTATCCCTGAAATTGAACTGGCTTGGTGTATTTAGGCCTTATGTACTCATGTGACCGTGCTTCGTTGTTCTGGGCACATTCCAAATAGTCACAACAAGGAGGCAGGCATACTCATCACACTGAGCTGACCGACTGTACACAATGACAACTGCAGCATTTTGAGCTAAAAAGATTAGCTCTGCTCACACGCTCCTTTTTTGGTTACAAGGCTGTACAGATTTAAATGACACAAATTCAGGTGACACGGTAGCCTTTTCTTTTTGTTTTACAAAACAGGTCATGAGCACCTCAGACCACTTCCTCTAAACGGGATGACTTTCCTGTTTATGCAGTGGCTGGTTGGAGGCAGATTAATTAAAACCCTAATAACCACAAAGAGAAGAGTTGAATGTGATCTTATTACTCCTTATTTGCAATCGGATTTGTTGTAAAATCATTAGCATTAAAAAGTCTAAATCAAAGCATGATTTTGTCAACACACCACCTGCCGTGAAAACACATTTTTTTTATTCTATTTTTTTAATACATTTAAAGATTAATGGATAATAACAACAATCATTATATTTTACCATTAAAAAATAAAAGAGCTTGTCCATACTGGCAGATTAACCATTAGAGAAACATAAAAAATGATTTTGGTAATTACTAATTGCATTAAAACACTCGGTGGTGATCTATATACGCAAATGTATGCATGTAAGAGCAATCATAGTGTCGTTTACATATGGCTGATATGGGGTTATTTATCTTGAACTGTTAAATTCAAACTGGCTCCTCTCTACATACAGAACCACTGACATGATTATGAAAACTGCTGCATGTTGGATTATATCAAAGTCCCTCAAGAAAATGTTCATTTTTAGCTGAGCTCTTCTACGATTTCATCCTTCTCTATTTATTACACAAAAGCAATAATGCAAAGAAAAGCTTTCTGAGTGGCAGCTTATGTGCTCATCTCCTTTTGAGGGGGGACAGTATTAACCTGTCTGAGTCATAATCCCACCTGTATTAAAACGGCGGCGGCGCTGGTGCAGCCGCAGGCTATTTTCTACGTGGCAAGCTGAAATCCTCAAGGCAACAAATTCCAGTGAAATTCAAGTACATTTATTTCAAAAGCAGGAAATGTTTCTGTATACACACACTGTATATATACTGTCTCTTCAGACATTAGAAAGATCAGGTCTTTTATCATTGTGACCTGAGTGAACCGAATTTAAAAATGAGACTGACCTGGGTGGACCGCAGAGATATGAAAGCGTCAGCAGCTCTGAGGTGCCACAGGGTCAGATTATGGCCATCGCATATAAATGAAGACTTTTATATGAGGTAAAGTATTTACAGTAAGGGTTAACATATTCTCTTCTCTCTCACTAGATCTGTACTCCTGACCTTGTGGTGTTCCTGTCCTGCACTAACCACCATTTGAAGGAAAGGCTGCAGAAACGAGCCGAGCAGCAGGGAAGGCCTGACGACAACCCCAAGGCCATTGAGCGCCGTCTGACCAACTTCAAACAAAACACCATCCCTCTGGTCAAATACTTCCAGGAAAGGGGACTCATTGTTACGGTAAGGCTGCTGAAAAACCAGTTTTTAGAGAAATTATACTCATACAGCACTTCAAACCAAAGGATGTGGAAATCAGGGTGGTGGGTGGGTGAGCACAGCTTGCAGCTGGCACAGAACTGAGGTTCACATGATCATCTATCCATTCATTATTTTTCTTAACTCCTTACAAAGCCCCAGTTTCCACGAGAACTGGAGCCCATCCCATCGCGGAGAGACACAACCCTTTATGGTCACATCCACAGCTACTGCCAACTTTGAATCACCAATTAACCTAAAAGTGCTTGTTTTTTGTGGCAGTAAGCCACAGCTATGCAAAACCCACATAGACAGGCGCACAGAGCCAGAACCCACCTCAAAAGTTAACCATTGCATCACCTTAAGACCCTCTAGCTCAAGTGTCAAAAATTGATCATTATTATTATATTCCCATCATATGTGCTCTAAGAGGTGAGAACAATTTCAAGTTTCTTTGCCTTTTACAGGGTTTTTTTTTTTTTTTAAAGAATGTTGATACAATTGGGAGGGGTTGAGCATGAGCTGTTAATTTTATTTGTTTTTCATCTCAAAAGCACTCTAGCTAACAAAACATAAGCTTATAAGGTGAGGGGGGTTTTTTTTCTAAATAATTGTAGTTTCATTGGTAGCCATTGAATGATGCAGGTACGCATGTCTCTCCAGCCACTTCTTTGTTTTTTAACACTAATGGCTTAATCCCAGTGCACATCATTCATCACGTGTGACTGCAGGCGATTTAAAAACCAGTGCAGCTGATGAGACTGTTCCCACTGGGCAACTCTTTATGCCAGATCAATAAAATGAAGGAAAAGTTCTCTTTGGATGCAACTGGAAAAAATAGCTATTGTTTCTGTGATTATAAACAACGGGACTGAGCAAATGCCATTTTTGTTCCAATGACGGTGCTTGGTAAATACTCAGGGGACTTTATCAGTCCTCTTAAAAGAAATCCGTCTGATATTTGTTGAAACTAAGTCTGTCGAGACAAAGTCGTTACCCACAGTGTGAACAAAATTAGAAATCTATTCAATAGCTGGAGAGATACAGTCAGAATGAAACACCTGAGCATGCTTGGTAGGTCAGTGTTGTCCTTCTGTCTGAGGCGGCTTGCCTGGATGCATAGATGTGGGCCTGTGCATAACAATTTTGTTCAAATGACCCAAGATCTTCATTGTCATTCTTACCACACTCACCACAGCAGGAGTGTGCATTCAAAGTCAAGTATGTTTCCAACCTGCGTCAGTTAGCTTCTGATTGTTTGGAGCTGAGATCCAGACTGCTGCTGTTGAAACAGAGATCTCAGTGTTAACTGGAGGCCTCTGGGATCTTCATCTGATTTTGTGGCTTGGTGCAAAGTGGCATTGAGTTGCCCTTGGCATGTGTGAGTTGAGTGCAAATAGAGATATTGGCTCCTGCAGTCAACAGCCCACTCTTCTGGTGGGAGTCTTATTGATCTGTCTCAGTGTCAGCTCAGTGCCGTCTTCTTTGTGGCAGAGGGAATACTGAATAACTTCTCTACTGTATTACTGCAAGAAAGAGACTTTATTTGTATTTGTATGGATTTGGATGTTTGTCTTGGGATTTCTTTAAATCAAATGCATACAATAACCTTCACTGGATTTTCATATCAACACTAAAAAGAAGGCTTATGTAACTTTAGCTTCATGTCACCTCAGGTATAAGAGTAACAGAGAAAACATCAGTGTCATTAAGGGGTTTGGCTCTACACATATTCCCATTTTATTTGCTTGCTTTGTTCATTCATGTGTTATGTTTTTCCAGTTTTTCAGCGTGCTATTATCATGCTCTGCTTATTTTCTCTTTGTCTGGCCAGCTGTCCTGTCTCATCACACTTCTTGAACCTCATTTCTGATTACCGTGTTTCTTTTTCTCTCTTCTTTCAATACCCTCCACCAGCACTCAGCGAGCCTGTTTGTCAGAGAGATAACAGGCTTTTTGTTTGTTTGTTTCAAATCCAATAACCTGCATTTCTTTGGACTGTGGGGAGAGGGGAAGAAGAGCAGGTTTTAAAGTATTCATGACTTCTTGATTTTGCATCTTGTAGACCCCCTGTGTGCAGTTGTTGTGCTGCAGTCTTCTTGAAAAATGGTGGAAGACACATCATGCATAAGGTGTCATCAATACAACATTGATTCTTCAATGGGTGTGGGGGGGATAAAATGGTATGGTGTCAATCTGGCATGTTTTTTTAATGCGCTGTGTGTTCGCATGCATTCCATCACACATCATTTTCATGTTTGCCCTCAGAGGCCCAAGGACAGTACAGTCAGACTCCACATTTACAGTTTCATCAGACAATTTCATGGTGCTCAGCCTTGTGACAGTAAAATAAGGGGGGAAAGGGGGATTAGCATGGTCCTGCTCCTGGTCAGCACCATGCATGTCACTGAGATTGGAAACTGTGGACTCATTTTGCTGAAAGATGTTGTAAACTGCTTTTACTCACTAGTGACACTCTCGCTTACGAGCAATAATTTGCAAAACTTTCCAGATGCTACTCAAGAAAAATAACTGTCAGCTAGAAATATGCAAAAACATGTTAAAAATAAATAAATAACCTACCCTACTTACCTGTAATAAAAACAAAATGGACAATTCCCCAAACCAGAGCATAATGTAGAGGTGACTCCCCTCTTCCCACCTCCTGTGAAGGACCAAAATAATAAACATGACATTTTCAAAACCCTTAGTTTATCTGAACACGAGCCCAATAATCCAGGTAACGAAATCCAAGAAAGTTGAAAGTTCTCGTCACCTGGATGCAGCGTTTTCATTAACAGAAATGTTTCATCACTCATCCAACTGACTTCTTCAGTCTCTCATTATTGAGAATGCATCAAGACACCTAGTTTACCCACAACCAAAGGAAAACAAAAGATCTTTTACACGTCTCCTTGACACAAACAGGAAGAGAATGTGTTAATAAGAAAGCTTTCCCAGACCAGAATAATAAGAAGGTTTCCAACCAGACACAGAACGAGGAGGAAAAGACAAGAGACAAAAGACACAATTCACACAACATCAGAGTTTTGAAAAGGGTCACAACAGTCTATAGCTGTAGAAGATATCAATACACCTCAGAATTTCTTCCACTTAAATAACAAAACACCTCCCCAAAAAAAAGGATAAGAAAAAAAGGTGAGAAATGTATTAGAAAAAATAGCAACATGTAAAATTGTTATAGGGTGTCTTGTTTTCACTGCTACCAGCATTCATGTGTTACAGCTGCAGTTTAAATGAAATTATTTATTCCTCTAGAATTAAAAATAATAATGCAATGCGTTGATTTGTTCTCAGTGGTGGCTCTGTTCCCTCGACTTCATAGCTGCATGGCTGTGTGGTCAAAAGACCATCAATACCTAATATAGATTTATGCCCTGGCTGCTTTATTCGTCATCAAAGGCTGATATTGCCCAACTGCATTCTGCGGCCTACTTTTGTCCTAAAAGGCAATAAAAAAACTTTTCATCTTGAAGTTAAATCCTGAATCTGTTGAGTCACAATACACAAACAATCCTTGTGTCCTCATTTTTAATCAAAGCGCCGCAGACTGCGTTCCTAAGAAAAGCTCTAGATAAAAAAAATTATATATTTTTTTATCAAAGCAATGTTTTTAGAGGAAAAAAAAGGTACATACCAGCATTAAAACACTAAGAAAAGGAAATAGCAAAGGAAAAATACAAAAAAATAACAACAATAAATGCCCTTGGATAGAGTGCATTAAAAACGTACACTTTAAAATGTACTCTGACATCAACCCACAGTGCGGAAATGTAAGTATGTCTTAAATAGCAGCTGAAGCTGAGACCATTTGATGTCTCCGGTCATCTACATATGACTAAAGCACCATAACTTGACTGTCCTGACCTCAGCCTAACAAAACACCTCTGGGATGAATTGGAGCAGAGATTGAAAGCCAGACCTTCTCATCCAGCATCAGTGTCTGACCTCACAAATGTGTTTCTGGAACAACGGTCAAAAATGTCCGTAAACGCACCCCTACATCCTGTGGAAAGCCTTCCCAGAAGAGTTGAAGCTAATAACTGATAGCTGATAGCTGTGGGAAAAGGACATCTGAAATGTCTCGCTTAACCTGCTGCCCCCCTGATCCGACTTCAGATAAGTGGCAGAAAATGGATGGAATTGTAACTCAGACTTTAGGAAAAGGTGTAGGAGATGACCTCCAAATCATTTAGACTTAAAAGAAATCCATAGCTTCAGATATTAGGTTAAAAAAAAAAAATGCTTTGGATCGTTTTCCTATAAATGCATTGATTTAAACATAAACTTCTGCACTCACGTTAAACTGGATGAATTTTCTGCTGCCTGTCAACTCTCAGGAAATTCTCTACATCTTCCCTGCATTCCCAGTGGAGTCGCTTTAATTAAGACACATTGAGCTCTGTGTCTTTTGAAGCAGGAATGTGATGTTTTCTCTCAAACTCGAGAGATATTTTTGAAGACAGTCTGAGAAGTCAGCTCTTTAGTTTCTCAAGAAAGTAGATTTTGTTTTAAACCTCCTTTTTTCCTAACCAAAATAACATCCCATATAATACCATGACTTACAAGCTGGAGAACCACAATGTACCTCAGTGCAACTTAATGCTACTGTGTCATCCAAATATGCCAAAAATATATAGGCTCATTAAAAAAAAAATCAAAGGGCTACTGGCAAAATTGCAAACTCGGTGCATCAAGCAAGTTCACAAACCAGTGGGTGACAGCTATATCCATCTTTTATATACAATCTGTAAACCACCTAGAAGAGATCCATGAGGTCAGAATTGCTTACTGGAACACATTCCCTCTTCTAGCACCAGTTAAGTTTAGGACCAGTCATGATGGAAGAAGGGAGAAAGTGTGCACTGATGAAAGAAAAAGTCAGGTTCAGTGGATCGGTCCAGAAATTCTGCTTCAACAGGCCGCAAGGACAGCAAGGACAGCAAGGACAACAGGCCGTTACAGTGAGTCTCAGGCAGACTGCACGTCACTCCACCTTTCTGTTAAGCACGTCTCTATCTGGCTTGTCAAACCATCTTTGCAATCACACAAGCTTAAAGACTCAGAAATCAAAGGCTGGGAGAGTTTGAAGTGCTTTTAAAAAGAGAGACAACCTCCATCCACAAAAAAACAGTTGAGGAGTTCTTGTTGTTCAGAAGAAACAGTGATGAAGAGCTCAAATAATAAATACAAGTTAATTCTATCTTCTCAACCAGAGGAGATCTGTACAGTGGGTTTGTCTGTTTTTCAGTGACATTTGTGAAGGATGAAAATGTATTTCTCTCTTTAAGCCTTGAGCTTTTGTGCTCCACTGAACCTACATAATCTGAGTATAAAGAGGCCAAATAGATTTTTTTATTCTGTTTATCTCAACAGGCCCTTGTATCACAGTTAAAAACTGACAGCGACAATAGAAAGCCTTCCAGTTAGCCATCCATCATCAGCAGACTCACGATATTTTGAGCCACATTAATTTTGCGTCAGCTGATTTTTTAAAAATAATTTAATGCCACAGTCTGATCAGTGTGCTGCGCTGGGATTGCTTACATTGGGATATGTAAGATCCGGTGACTGTGGAGGACATCTTAGTACAGGGAATTCCTTGTCAGTCATTACTGAAGAAACCAGTTTGAGATGATCTAAGCGTTAAGAGCAAGGCGCACTATCCTGCCAGCAGCCATCAGAAGGTGGATACACTGTCAGCGATGATATTCAAACAGGCTGTGGGGTTTAACCAATGCTTAGTTGGTACTGGGAGGCCTAAATTTAGCTTATTGGCATGTGATTGGCTGATTAGTTACTTAGGTTAGCAAGCCACTGAACTTAATAAAGTTGTGGCGAGTGAGTACAGGGACCAGTTAAAGTTTACTTCCGTAAGGTTTAACGTGATGGGTTGTTGGGTACAAATCTCTCTTGAGATTCAAAATGTCAATTTGTTATAAATGTTCTGTCACTTTAAGGTTGATATCTGATTTTCCCACCTGTGCCTTATTAGATCATGAAGATTAAGAGCTGAATAAATGAGTACCATCATACTAAGTACCAGAGGTGCGGACTCGAGTCATTCATTTTATGATTTTAGACTGAAAAAATGTTATAAGACTTGGACTTGACTTGGACTTTCACACTAATGACTTGGGACTTGAATTGGACTTGAACCTGTTTACTTGAAAAGA